>OVAN01016455.1:0-10597 GCA_900406275.1 Anastatica hierochuntica
ATCCGTGAACCACATATCATTGACAGTGAGAATTTCGGTTCCCACAATTTTCGTTGAGAAGACAATAGAAGCTTAAAAGATTGGAACCGTTTGAGGGATCTTACTTTCGTTTATGAAGGTAATAACCTCAGAAACTCCACCCAATTTCCATTGCAACTAAGCAACTAAAAATTATCATATTTGTTCATAATTTTAAGTTTATGTTAGTTTATTTAAAATTCTGCTTGAAGAAAGTTTTTTGGCCATGTTTCTGTGCTCTTTATTGTACTTATTATAACATAGAGGAAGATTGGTGAAACCTCATTGAATAATTGTGTTTATACATCACTTGCTTTAAAATTCAAGACTCAAAAACCTAATTAAATGATTGCTTCCAATAAGCTCTTTTTTTGTTAATGTTGTTGTGTTATTTATTCCCGAAACTTAAATCTTCTGATGATTTTTCCTCAGCTTTGAGATGAAATTATTTTGAGTGTCGCGATGCAGGGCAAACTCATCGAAAATAAAGGGAGTGTTTTTAGCAGAAACTGATATTGCATTCTTGCGTGTACATTAGAAGGAAAGACATTGTGTTCTTCGCTCATTTGTATATTATCAACAGAAGCTTAATGGTTAGTACTTTGTACCACTCAATACCACATCATGATATGTCTGAGACTTCAAGTTTTTTTTTTCTTACCTTATTGATTTGTTTTTACAAAAGTAAATCTACAAAGCTTTTGTCAAGATGTAATTAATGTAATCTAGAATATCGTTGAAGGCGGAACTGGTGTCACAACTATGAGATTTTTCTCAGTTGTATTACATAATGTGATTTGTTCGAGTTTGATGATATTTTCCCAAAAGTAAAAGCTTCAAACTTTTGTTAAGATATACTAAACTTGAGACATCATTTTTTATGGAATATTTTGTAAGTGTGTAACATGTTTGATAATAACAGGTTTGTGTCCCATTGGTCTTTTTCGTGGTTGGTGATCATGAGCTTGATCAGTTTTGAAATTAATTTGAGAAGCAATTGTTGACAAGATTGAGTTGCAAAATCACCTTTAAATTCTGAAAGATATGCACCTATGTGGAGGCAAAGAGGCATAAGCATGAGGTTGAGACACAAGAAGCAAATGTTGGTAACTAATCTAGCTTTATTATTTTCACTTTTTTCCTCTTCACTGTTACGTAAGTTCGTGTTTCATTTGCATTTTGTGGTAACAGGTTGGGTTTGTGTTCCTTTTGCATTTTGTGTTAAAACACAAACGCTGAAGTAGTATTGCTTACGAAGAAACTAGGAAAACCTTTGAATGAAAAACGCAGTAACGGCGAGAGGTCAAGCCACACCGATGCTAGTCCATAAGAATTATTCAGCAGCTTTGCTTTGCACGGAACGAACAGGAGCAGAAGATGCATGATGCTTTGACAAAAGCATCACAGGAAAACATGGCAGGAGTACGAACGAAAATGGTTTGTCATAATTATTGAACACAAAATATTATATAATATAAATGATAATGTGTACACCATTATGACATTTGGGTTTGTAAATGTGTGTATGAACCCATCAATACTAAATATTTGCATTTACTGTCACTAATCTATTTTGCGAGATACTGAATCTAAATACATATAGTATTAGTTATATGCATGAATGCACAAAAAAAATATTGCTTTCACATAAAAAAAGAAACATATTATAATAATTATCAGTTTCTAAATACATTTTAAAATGATTTAAACTAATAAATTATTATCAGAACAAAATTTCCAAATTATATTAAAGATCAATACTTAGATAATTATCAATTTGTGATAAAAAGAAGAAGATATTATCGATTTGTAGTGATAAAAAAGAAATTCTCTGAACATCAATTTATAACATACAAATACAATTAACCTAAAATAAACTATAGATTACTAAATTATTAAACAACAACTTTTTTTCAAACAATCCATGCTTATTCGCAAAAACTCACCTAAAAATGTTAATAGTTTGAGCTCTTTGAATTAGGGCAACAAATAGAAGCAAGTTTGTATCACTATATGTTAATTGCCAGTGATTGAATTTATTTAATAAAAATTATATTCATGTGTATTAAATACAATAAGAATATCATTGTCTCATACATCATTTAAATACTTTTTAATTGTCCTCTTTAATATTATTTCATAATTAATATTTGCTATGATAAAATTTTATCTAAGGCTATGATATTTTTAAATTTATCGATATTTGAATATGACTCAATGTTCATTGGAATTGTAAAACGAAATGTTCAACAAATCGAAATACTAAAAATCAAAGTAATCACTTATACCAAAAAAATCAAAATCCATAATCAAAAAGTTAACATAAATATTAAGTATCTAAAATAACCGTAAATTTGCTTTGAAAAACCATAAGTTTAACTTTGTAAATATTAGTATTAAAAATAAATTTTATATATTATAAAATATCAGATCTATTATTATTTAAAATTAACTAATTTGTGTGATAAAACACATAAATTTTATTTTTAAATATATTTAAACAGTTTACATCGAGAAGTAGAAAGTTAAATATTTAGATCCGAATTACCCAGATATGAGATTTTGTTGTCCAGATCTAATCCGAACTATTATTATAATTCTACCCTCACTTTGAATTACTATTATAAATACAAATAACAAAAATATTCAAAACCAAAAGAAAATTATGCCAATTTGGTAATAGTGACATAAATAAATATATATTGTAATTTAAATATTGCATTTACAGTGTCAACTTCAAACTAAAATGACAATCTATAACGAACTGTAACTCTACAATCAATCTAGAATAGGTTTTACTTATATCCCTTTGCCTATATAATGTGAAAGTTTTATTAGTTAAAAGCTAATAAACAAGTGCTATCAAATATGTACCTATTGCATTAAGCCAATGAGATACCATCACCTTTTACATTATAGATGCGTACCTTTGTTATTTAGAAGTCGGAATAGTATCAGTAATTTTTCTTAGAACACTGATCAAAGAAATTTATCTATCTTCTATGTTTTCTCTATGTTAAATATATGTTATGTATTTAACATAGAGCAAACATAGAAACACGAGTTTCTGAAGATAAAGCTGCAAGGGTGTCTGATTTTGTATTTTCTGGCTGGTCTTTCTTGAATTATTATGAACATAATCCAAGAGGTCGCATTTGGGTTGTCTGGGCTGAAGATGTGTTGCTCACTCCATTGTTTAAGACATATAAGATCATCACTTGTTCGGTTCAGGATCCATCAGTGTCTGGTGAATATTTTGTATCTTCTGTCTATGCTTCCAATTTTGTGGCCGAGAGGAAGCAACTTTGGTCAGATTTAAAGGTTCATTATCGAGCTCCCTTATTTTGTGATAAAGCTTGGCTTATTCTTGGTGACTTTTATGAGACCCTGTCTACTGCGGAGCATTATGGGTTTTCGGTCATGACATTGTCAATGAGAGAGTTTCAAGATGTAGTGCTGGATTGTTCTCTATGGATCTGCCTTTCTATGGACATCACTTTACCTGATCTAATCATCAGGACCAAGGGCCTATTAGTAAGAAGATTGACCGTGCTTTAATTAGGGATTCTTGGTTGTCATTGTTTCCTTCCTCCTATGCGACTTTTGAAGTAGGAGGTATCTCGGATCATGCTCGTTGTGTTGTTTTGTTATCCTCGCAGGATGCTCAACCACGCAAGCCCTTTAAATTCCACTCGTTCCTTACGTCTCTAGAAGGTTTTTTGCCACTTATTTAGCGGCATTGGAATTGTTCTATGCCTCTTTACCCATCTAAGGAGGCTTTATTTCGGTTCTCCAAGAATCTCAAGGAATTGAAGAAAGAGTTGAGAACTATGAATCGTGATCTCGTGGGTAATCTAATTGTAAAGGTGAAGGAGGCGTACCAGGAATTGTATGAGAGACAAGATGCTACTCTGAGTGACCCAACTGCGGCTAATGTTGCCTTGGAGAGAGTAGCGGCTGATCGCTGGGAGTTTGTGGTCTCTTTGGAGGAGCGATTCTTAAAGCAGAAGTCCAAGATTTAGTGTTTGAGGCTAGGGGATAGGAACAATAAGTTTTTTCACATAGTGGCTCAAGATAGAATGGCTAAAAATGCCATTCGTATGGTGCATACAGGCAATGGATATGTGGTTACTAGTCTTACTGATATCAAGATTGAAGTGGTGCGTTGGTTTTCGGATTTTTTGTAGGAGGAGCCATCAGATTATGTTGGGATTAGTGTGGATGAGTTAAAGGGTTTACTACCTTTTCGCGTATCTATAGAGATGCAAGGGAGCTTGATTGCTCCTGTTACTGAGGAGGAGATTTGTCTGGTACTTCTGGCCATGCCATCAAGTAAATCGCCAGGTCCTGATGGCTATACTAAGGAGTATTATCTTGTTGCCTGGTCTGTGGTGAAGTTGGATTTTGTTGTCGTTGTTCGCTCTTTCTTTTTGAATGGCTATCTTCCAAAAGGTA
This sequence comes from Anastatica hierochuntica, assembly GCA_900406275.1. Classification (NCBI taxonomy): domain Eukaryota; kingdom Viridiplantae; phylum Streptophyta; class Magnoliopsida; order Brassicales; family Brassicaceae; genus Anastatica; species Anastatica hierochuntica. Next base: position 4,474 of record OVAN01016455.1, read on the forward strand.
TAAATTCTACTATATTGGCTTTAATTCCCAAGAACGTGGATGCGCTGGAGATGAGAGATTATAGGCCTATTGCTTGTTGTAATCTTATTTATAAGGTCATCTCTAAGATTATTGCGAATAGGTTGAAGGGTGTCTTACTAGATTTCATCAAGCCTAATCAATCGGCGTTTGTGAAAGACATACTTCTCTTGGAGAATGTGCTACTTACTACGGAGATTGTTAAAGATTATCATAAGTTAGAAATATCTCCGCGATGTGCCATGAAGATAGACATTGCCAAAGCGTTTGACACAATTCAATGGGGGTTTCTTGGGAACGTTTTGCGAGTCATGGATATTCTCGATATGTTTATTTGATGGATTCTTACTTGTGTCACTACAGCTTCTTTCTTGGTTCAAGTCAATGGCTAATTGGCCGGTTATTTATCTAACAAGCGGAGCTTGCGCCAAGGCTGCGCTTTTTCTCCCTATCTATTTGTGGTATCCATGAATGTTCTATCAGCAATGTTGGACAAGGCGGCGGTAACAAATGAGTTTGGATATCATCCATCATGTGAGGCTTTGGGTATTACTCATCTATGTTTTGCAGATGACATAATGGGTCTCTCAGAGGGATCTTCTCGCTCGGTTAAAGGAATCATTGAGGGTTTTAAGAGGTTTGCTTTGGTCTTTGGTCTCAAAGTTAATGTTCAGAAGTAGTCTATTTATATGGCGGGAATTGCTTCGAAGCATCGCGATCAGCTGATACATGATCTGAATATCCAGTTGGATGAGTTACCAGTACGTTACTTGGGTCTCCCTTTAACTATGAGACGGATGTTAGCTATTGATTATGCGCCCTTGATTGAAAAAGTAACTTCTAAATTGTATTCATGGTCTGCCCAGTTCTTATCTTTTGCAGGCCGATTTCAGTTGATTAAATCGGTCATCTCAAGCATAGCTCAGTTTTGGTGCTCTGCTTTTCGGCTGCGTCGTCGGTGTTTGTGTGATATTGATGGACTTTGTTCATCTTTCTTATGGTCTGTCTCGGAGATGTGTTCTACTAAGGCAAAGGTGTCGTGGGAAGAAGTGTGTTCTTTAAAAGAAAAAGGCGGGTTGGGGTTTCGTCCTTTAGCTAAGGTTAACACAGTTTATGGTCTTAAGCTAATCTGTGCAGATATTGTCAGCTAATAACTCTCTATGGGTGGATTGGGTTTGTAGGTATCTGATCCGAGAAGGATCGTTCTGGACAGCTTCTGAGCTGTGTGGCTCTTGCATATGGCATAAGCTTCTTAAACTGAGGGAGATAGCTGCTGATTTTGTTCATGTGGAGATAGGTGATGGCCGCTCTACCTATTTCTGGTTTGATAATTGGCTTCCTATTGGTCGATTATATGACATTGTTAGATTCCGTGGATTTAGAGGCTTAGCTATCTCAAAGAATGCAACTATGAAAGATGCTTCAGGTACGGGTTGACATTTTAGGCGCCAAAGACATGAGCCACTTCATATTGTTGTGGATGCTTTGTAGGCGGTCGCTTTGCCATTAGAAGGGGCTAGTAGGGATGTTTACATGTGGCGGTCTACACCGGATAAGTTTCTACCTTCATTTTCCTCGAAGAAGACTTGGATGCAAGTTCGTGTGGCTCGACCTCTTTGGCGATGGACACATCTTGTCTGGTTTAAACACCATACGCCTAAGCATGATTTTTTAACATGGTTAGCGTTTAAGAATAGACTGTCCACATGTGATAGAATGGCACAATAGGGTGTAGGATTGTCGCCAGTTTGTGTTCTATGTTTGGACCCTCAAGAAAGTCGTGACTATCTTTTCTTGAGTGTGGATATGCGCAGGAGGTGTGGAATGCGGTTGTTGGTGGGTTAATGGGACATCATTACTCGGCTATTTGGAGTGAGCTTGTGCTTTGTATAATATCATCTACTTCGTCGTCAGACACTTAGCTTCTTCTTCTCCTAGTGTTTCAAGCTACAATTTATCATATATGGAGTACTCAAAATTAGCTTCGACATGGTGTGGCGTGGATTCATTCGACGGTGTTGGCTCGACAAATAGACACTGCCCTTCGCTCAAAGATCTTGGCATTGCGATTAGACGATGGTGGGAAGTGGAATGGATTATTGATTACTTGGTTTGGTAGTCATCACTTATAGTATGTAACTCTTTTAAGTTCTCTTTTAGATTCTTTAAAATTTTCAATTCTTTTTTAGACAGGTCACATTCTTTGTAAAGAGGTTTTTTGTTGCAATAAAGTTTCACATATCAACAAAAAAATGTTATGTAGTTAATGTTTAAGGCACGATATCTTCAAAAGAGAAAACACATTCTGGAACTTAAAAACTAGAATCATGCAAACATAAGAAAAAGTGAGCAGAACTATTTAGTCAACAAAAATGCTTGGCTACAATGAAAATATTCATATAATTTCTACGTTCATATTTTTCCAAAAATAACAAATACTAGACTACATGGATTTAAGTGTGCAAGTGTAGACAACAAATAGTTCGTGTATATACGTCTCTCACATTTAAGTAATGTCAAGAATGGAAATGCACTATTTGGGCCTCGTGATGCTTCATTGATGAATTTTCTCCCAGTTTGCGACAAAGATGGAGTTGTTGAGTATAAGATCAAGTGTAAAGGCATCCCTAAGCATTTTCTACAGTTAAGAGTCTGATCCCAAATGAAATGATGAAACAAGAGACTAAGAGTATTGAAGAGATCATGGGAAGGATCCTAAAGTTCGAGCTTGTGGACAAATGAGCTAAAAATCTCGGTGGTTCTCATTCAACCACTTGCTCCCATCCATAACTCCAAGTTAGTACCTCCTTACCATTGTGTATACCACTTTTTTTCTTTGTTTTGTGTGTATAAAGTATTCATCTCTTTGGCTTTTACCTACATAGGGATTGTGAGATTTAAGTATGGGGGAGGAGGCAAGTTGCCATTGATGTTTTTAGTTGGTTTGTTTTCTTTTAACCCTTGAGTCTCATGTAGAGTGCATTGTGAATAGCTAAGACATAGAAAAACACAAAAAATTGAAAAAAATTGAAAAAATTTCCAAAAAATAAAATATTCATGTAGTTGCATTTTGAAAATGCATATTTAGGTTGAGCCTTAGAATCATGTAGGTTGCATATGCATTTGAGGACAATGAATTAATCGCCTCGTAAGTGGATTATGCTTAGGGATTCAACCGAGACCCTCGCTAGAAGTGGTATGTAGCTTGAGCCAAACCAAAAAAATAGAAAATCAATGCTCGGGACTCTCGGCTTAATTATTTGTGTTTAAATGGGATCTCGCATGATTTTAATTCAACCCTAATGAACTCAAGCATAATTGAACTTTGAAATTAGTCTCGCTTATGGACTTGAAATGCATTAACCATGATATAAAAGCATTGACACTCAGATTGTCTTATCCCTTTTAACCACCCTTCCAATCCGAGTGACCATTCTTATTTTAAGAATGGTGCCCCACCTTTAAACCTAAGCCTTTTTGTTTTGAACCCCCACATTGTTCTTGATTGAGTGAAGCCTCTTTTGATGCATTCACGTGTAAAACTCCGTGAGTATTGGAAAGACAAAGAGGATCATTCTTAGAACTAGTCTCGCTTTAAGACTAGCATAGAAAGGATGGTGATCAATTCGAGTGCATTTATTTGATGATCATAGGTTGAGAATGTTTTGTGATGAATAAAGGAGGTTCAATAAGATAAACCTTAAGGAAATAAAAAGATGAAAAATTGATACACTATAAGGATGGAAAGAAGAAAAGAAAAGATGGCTCTATGTTGTGGTAAAAAGTGAAAGAAAAGATCATAAGTTGAGAAAAGGAAAAGCTCACAATCCAAAAGGACTAGAATGAAAGGATAAATTTAACTAAAGGTAGAAAGAAGAGCTATAAAAAAAGAAGAGAGAAATAAAAACCATTAGAGTGTGTTACTAAAGAAAACAAAAGTCTTGATTGAGGAATGATTGGTATGTGCGAAAAAAAGAAGAAGGAATGATTGGTATGTTTTTGGTTTTCGGTTGAGAAAGAAAGAAGGGTAGAATTAAGGAGCTTACTTGGAGATGAGAATGAATTAGAGAAGGCTAGTCTTTGTACGAGAACATTGTCCCCTTCTCCCTCAATTTTACTACTTGAATTGCATGTTTTGATTGGGAGAAACCACAAATCACTTAAAAAGCCTTTCACACTCATTCAAAAGCCTTTTTCTTGAAGAAAAGTGGTGTTTGATTTCTTGTCCATATGCGAGACTACATGCTAGATCATTGAATGAATGTTAAAGGGTTTTTGGATATGAATGCTTGTGAAAATTTAGACGCATGCTAGCTAGCAAAAAATTTGACTTGCGATGAGTATGGTGAAGTATGATAGAGTACTTTAGACTTTTGCTATATGCTACTTCTCACAAAGGATCTCAATTAAATTACCTTTGCACTTCCTTTTGGCTAGGAGTCCTCACTTTCAAACTTCTCTTCCGGGTTAGATTCTTCGTCTACTCGCTTGAGGACAAGCAAGAATCTAGTCTGGGGAAGTTGATGTTTGCAATAAATGCATTGTTTTTTTAGTTCTTTTTCCTCTTCTTGTTTGAGCTATTTGATCATTTAGGTATACATAAGTGTGTTTTTAGCTCTCTTTTAGACTTTAGCATCATCTTGGAATATAAGTTGCATATTTAGATTAGATTTGAATTTCTTTTTTGTCTTTTCCAGGATAACGGGCCACAGGCGAAAGAGCGGTGCAGATAAAACTGAAGCATGGGCAAAGGATTGAAGAGTTAAGAAGTGCATGATCTGCAAAGGGCAACGCCAAAGAGCAGTTCAGCCCGCTGCAGAAAATAGAGGCTCCCAATGATGATATCGACATGCTCCATAGACCAGTGTCGATAGCCGCAGATAAAGAAAGAAGAGATAGGATTTGCGTCGACCTACGCCATCGATCGGCGCCGACCTTTGGAAAATTGGAAGTAAAGACGTCTTCTGATATCGACCTAAGCCATTGAGTTGTGCACCCCACTGCAGAAAACAGAAGCATCTGAATGCTTACACGACCGCAACCATCGAGCAGTGCCACTTGGTTCAGACCTTTGTGCGTTTGAATTTCCTAAAATCATCCTTGGTTTGATCCAATTTGTCTCAATACGACCTAAACCGAATAAAAAAAAATATAAACGCAACCCTTAGACATTTCTAAACCTTAGTTTCAATCTCTCTTTGCCTCTTGGGGCTAGATCAAAAACCTTTGTTAAATCTTTAGTAGCTTTATAAAAGTTTGTTTTTTTCTTATCTTTATCTTCCTATCCATCATGATTATGTTTGCTTTATGCGTTTTTGCATGTTCCATGATCATGAGTGAGTAGTCTTTTTGTGTGGATTATGAGTTAGAGAGATTAGAGATGTTTTGATGCTGATTGTTGATGCTTAGAATTAGATGCATATATATTCACATGTTTAGAGAGTACTTAATGCTAGATTAGACTTGAAAAATCAAAACCTAGACCTTTAGGATTTTGTATCCGGAAGGTGTTCGAAAAAATTCCTAAGAGAATTGTAAATGTGCATTTCATACTTAGCCTATGAGAATAGATGATTAAGGTGATATGTTGACATTTTGGCTTGAGTTTAATGATTAATGATGATTTAATTACTATCGAGAGATTAGTTTGATTAAATAATCATTAAATGGATTAGTATCATGGGAATAAACTAATTGATCTTGTGTGCCTTGTCATTGAATGGTTCTTAATATTGATCTTATCATCTCTAATTTGCATCTTACATCTTTTATCGATTATCCTAATTTGTTATCCACATGATTTTATCTTTGAATATTTATCTTAATTTCTTTGAATGTTTTATTTGGTTTACGATTTAATTTCTCTTGTTTGATCTTTCCTTAAGTAGTTGTTAGAAAAAACCAAAATATTGTATTGGTTTAGCTTAATCATAGATTCTATATAGTTTAATGTGCTATTTTTTGCTCCTTGTGGTTCGTCCCTTTTCTATGCTACAAAGAGACTATGCGTGCTTTTTGTTATGAACCAAAAATCAAACGAAAAAAAAAAACAATACACGAAACTAATACACATAATCTATGATTTTCAGATGTCGAATCTCACCAA
>OVAN01016456.1:0-10596 GCA_900406275.1 Anastatica hierochuntica
ACTCGACTCTCAAACAGGACTAGCAAGCAAGACGCGTTAACCCTATGCTAGAAATGAAAATATCCTAAGGCAGTTCTACGGGGGAGTAGCTACGGGAATAGCGCCTCACCTTGGCAACTGCAGACGCGGTAACTGGGCGCGGATGACTTTCGGCACAGCTACTGGACTTCTGGACCTGAACCAAGAAGGAACTCGGATTAGACCTTAATCTGAAACCTGCCTAAAAGGAAACTTTTCATTTATGGAAACCTGCCATACATGGAAGTTTCTAAAAATGGAAACTTTCTAAATCGGGAAACCTTCCCAAAATAGAAACTTCCTACGATTAGAAACTTTCCCGAAAAGGAAACTTTCCAAAAATAGAAACTTTCCAAATTGGGAACTTGCCAAACGTGGAAAGTTTCCATAAATGGAAACTCCTAAAACCCGAGCACGGAAAACTATGAAACGATCTAAAATCCTACGGAAGCGACTCCGGAAAAACGGAACTATGAGAAACGCTAGCGGAACGGAAAAACAGAACGGAAACGCGAGTTCTACCTCACGGGTTAACGGCGGCGGCGGAAACGCGGAGGTAGGCCTGCGGATTCGATCAAGCGGCAGCTAGGAGTCACGGATCGGGTCGAGCGACGGAGCGGCGGTGCGTTCGGAGGCAGAGAAGCTTCGGCGATGGGTTGCGGCTCGCGATAAGACTCCGACAGCAGCAGGGAGGCGCGATCAGGCTCGGGAAGGCTCGACTTGGTGGCTGCGGCGCGTGGAGAAGAGAAGACGGCGGCTGGAGCGACTGCGGAAGACGATCCGACGGCGCGTGCGGATCGGGAAGCGGCGATGGCTCGCGGGAGGAGGAGAACGGCGACGGCTCGGGCTCGGTGATTGACGGTGGCTCATGGGAAGGCTCGGACCGTGCGGGTGAGGCTCGACGGCTAAGGTTTTGCGGAGTCTCGCGGGATTTTTGCAGAGCTTCGCTACGGATTTTTGTGATGGTCTTTTCTCGATGCGATGAATCCTTTAAATAGAGAGAGGGTTGATCTAGGGTTCCCTCGGTCTGGTTTGTCAAACCGGGTTGGTCGAATTGGTTTAATCTCAATTCCGGATCGGGGTCGTTACAGTATTCTTTTCCCCTTGTCCTGTTTTTTATTCTTTAGGATTTTTTCATGAGGAAATTTTTAACGAAACAATAAACAGTACTCTAATTATGATAATTAAGGGGAGTATTAGATAAATATCAAAAGAAAATAAATTATTCATGTAAACATTATATTGCTATTTTCTTCTATTAGCCGACTAGGTAAACCGACTCATACCCTCCTATAAATAGATGATGGATGTAAATGAGAAGTTACAACTTCTTCTCTTCTTATTATCATCATTACGTACACTCTCTCGTTACAATCACCACAAAAAATTATATCTATATATTCATATATATATATATAAATAATCATAACTAATTGATAGTATAATATTTAAGTATCGAGAATTAGTCTTTAATTAGTAATTCTTTAGCTCTATGGATTATGTTGACTTTTGGCAATAGTTGATGCTTAATATTTTTTATATAAATTATTAGCTCTGTCTATTCACGTTTTCACTTTAACTGATTTTTAAAGTGGTTACATATAAATCAAGAAAACACATAAATTTCATTCGATTTACTAAAACCATTTTGACAAATAGAAATATACATTGCAAAACATAAATAGTTAAAATAATGATGCGGGAGCAGAGTAGACAAGGAACCAAATCAAGAAGAAATAAAGAATAACAGAATGACAGTTACTTTACTTTCCAACCAATGATCTGCAAGGGGTCTGACGTTTATCTTCAAATAATCAACAAAGTCATGGGAATAATCTTCTAATAATAATGTACTTTCTATTTGTGATGGTTTAGCTGAAGGTCTACAAGTTATTCTAAGTGCTATTTTCATCACTTTTCAAGACAACATTTAAGGAATTTTTCTCCCTTTTACATGCATAATAGAGTTTTCAGCATTTCCCTAAGTGTTATGCATGCTAAGTAGCATTTATGACTATTATTGATGTATTTTCTCTATTTATAGAGATTCATTTTTATGGAATAAAATGAGAAAACGAGTTTAAGAAAATTGGAGTGTCTTTTGACTCCTTGAATCAGTTCTGATCTTTATCTTTATACTTTGGTTTTAGAAGAGCCATTGATGGTGATTTAGAGGGTCTTTAGCTCTTGTTAGTGCCGGAAAAAGTGGTGTTAGCTTGACAGGTTTCTTTATCAGTTCTGGTGTTTTGGCTTTATGGATTGTGGTGATCTATCATGCATCTTCCTCAGCCTTCATCTATCGGTTACTTATAGAGGATTGTTTCACGAGTAGGCAACCCAAAATACGTTAGTTCAGTGCCAAATTTTTCATGTTACAGTCTGGTTCCAATCACTCTGTTTTGCTTCCTGCTACACTCATCAAAGTGGTATCAGAGTGAATTCAGGTTGTTGGAGTGATTTTTATCGTTTATCCTCTGTTTTTACATTGATTATCATGGATAGTGCAAGAGGTTTGGCTCTATACCAAGAATATGCTAAGAGAATTGGTAGAGAAACAGTGGATCTAAGGTAGCAAGTGCAGTAAATGGTTCAAGCTTTCAATGGTATGAATATGCAAGATTAGCCAAGGAGATGAAGAGATGTCGTCGATGTTTCATCTACTGGCAGAAGTGGAGGTTCTTCTTGTAATTCTGATTATGATGCATAAATTATTATGAAGCATGACAGAAGGAGAAGAGACAATCGTCCACTACAACATCAACAACAACATCGTCGTGAAGAAGAATTCAAAGTGGATTTCCTAGATATTGAAGGTAATCTGCATCCAGATGACTTTCTTAATCGGTTAAGATCTATGGAGAGAACATTTGAATATAACACATACGATGTTGAGATGAAGTTTAAGGTTGCAACACTGAAGCTAAAATGTTATGCTAGTTTATGGTGGGATACTCTTAAGTTGCAGCGTATGAGAGAAGGCAAGACCCCTGTTAGGTCTTGGGAGAAGCTTAAAAGGCTTATGAAGATGAGATTCTTACCAGATGACTACAAGCAGGATTTGTACCTTAAGCTTACACACTTGCAGCAAGACAAACATACTATTGAGGAGTATACAAGGGAGTTTGATCTGCTACAATTACGTTGTGATGTTCAGGAACCAAAAGAAAGGACCATTGTGCATTTTATACACGGTCTGAATGAAGCTTTACTTTTTCCAAAGAAGGATGACTCATTGAGGATGTGTGTAGATAGTCGAGCTATCAACAAAATAATCATCAAGTATCGTTATCCTATACCACGATTGGATGACATGTTGGATGAGTTGAATGGTTCAAAGGTGTTTTTGAAGATTAATTTAAGGAGTGGATATCATCAAATCATAATGAAGTAAGAAGATGAGTGGGAACTGCATTTAAGACAAACAATGGGTTGTTTGAATGACTTGTGATGCCATTTGGTTTGTCTAATTCACCTAACACCTTCATGAGACTTATGAATCAGATACTACGCAACTTTTTTGGCAAGTTTTTGGTGGTTTACTTTGATGATATTCTGGTGTACAGCAAGAACGAAGCATATCACTCGCAGCAACTATGTGAAGTTTTTGAGGTATTACGCAGAAACAAGCTCTATGCAAAGCCATAGAAGTTTGCATTCTTCACTTATAGTGTTGTATTTTCGGGGTATGTTGTTTCAAGTGAAGGAATTTCAGTTGATGAAAGAAAAATGGAGGCTATACAAAGTTGGCTAGCTCCAACTACATAATCTGATGTCAGAAACTTTCATGGTCTTGCTTCTTTCTATAGAAGATTTGTGCATGATTTTCGTATTGTCATGGCTCCAGTAACTGAATGTTTGAAGATGGATAAGTTTGAGTGGAGTTTGGTCGCATAAAAGGCATTTGAAGAGGTGAAACAAAAACTGTGTGAAGCACCTGTTTTCACACTTCCAGAATTTAATCAGGTGTTTGAAGTGGAAGATGATGCTAGTGGAGTTGGGATAAGAGTTTTTCTTATTCAATGACAACATCCTATTGCTTATTTCAACGAGAAGCTTATAGGAGCAAGAAAGAACTACTCAACATATGGTAAAGAGTTTTATACGATTGTGAGAGCTCTTGATCATTGGGAACATTACTTGAGATATGGACAATTTGTTCTGCATTCTGATCATGAGGCCTTGAAGTTCATAAACAACCAGCACAAGCTTAAAAGTAGACATGCTAAATGTGTGGAGTTTCTACAATCCTTCTCTTTTGTGTCGAAGTATAAAAAGTTAATGTGGTGGCAGATGCACTCTCAAGGAGGTATGTTCTGATCTCTATTATGGATTCGAGAATTATGAGATTTGAGATGATAAAAGAACTATATGATGTAGATTCAGACTTTACACAAGTCTACAATGAGTGCAAGAGTGGAGTTTCAAATTAGCACCAATTGTGGGATGAGTTTCTTTTCAAAGGAAACAAGTTGTGTGTCCCTAAGAGTTCCATAAGGGAGTTGCTGATTCGTGAGGCTCATGGTGGAGAATTATCTGGTCATTTTGGAGTTAATAAGATGTTGGACATGTTGCAAGAGCATTTCTATTGGCCTTAGATGGCAAGAGATGTCCATACTGTTGTGCAACTTTAATGAAAAGTCATTTCCAACTTGGATTTTACACTCCTTTTCATGTTCCTACGCAGTCTTGGGATGATGTGAGCATGAGTTTTATGGTTGGATTATAATGGTGGTTGTTGATCGGTTTAGTAAGATAGCTCATTTTATTCATTGCCACAAGACAGATGATGCAAGTCAAGTTGTTGATTTATACTGTAAGGAGGTGGTGCGTCTTCATGGAATTCCAAAGACCATTGTTACGTGTGTGAGCTATTTTTGGAAAACTTTGTGGAGATTAGTTTGTACTAAGCTACTCTTTAGTACTTCTTGTCATCCGCAAACTGATGGATAAATGGACTTAATAAACAGAACTTTGACTATACTTTTGATGGTTTTGATTAAGAAGAACTTGAAGGAATGGGATCTGAAGCTTTCTTATGCTGAATTTTCTTATAATCGATCGGTTAGCTACACTACAAGAAGTTCTCCATTTGAGGTAGTGTATGGTCTGAATCCTTTCACTCCTATTGATCTTATTCCATTACCTTGTGAGTTTCAAGCAAATTATGAAGCATCAGAGAGAGCTAAAACAATGAAGAAGCTACATGAGAATGTTCGGGCTGAGATTGAGAAGGCGAATGAGAAGTACAAGAAGAAAGCCAACAAAAACAGAAAATCTAAGTCATTTGAACCAGGAGGTTTGGTGTGGTTACACTTGAGAAATGAGAGGTTTCCAGCAAGTGCAAGTCTAAGCTAATGCTAGAGAAGGTCCATCCAAGGGAAGAAGTTCCATCAAAGGGCAGAAGGTCCATTCAAGGTACTTGAGAAGTTTGGTGATAATGCTTACAAAATTGATCTTTTAGGTGCTTATGAAGTTTCGGCTACATTCAACATGGGGGATCTTTCTCTATACTTTGAGGATGAGGAACTAATGGATTTGAGGGCAAATCCTTTTGAACCCGGAGGGAATAATGTGGGAGCAGATGTGGAACATAAAGGAACCAAGTTAAGAAGAAGGGAAGAATAACATAATGGTTGTTACTTTGCTTTCTAGCCAATGATCTGCAAGGTGTATAGCGTTTATCGTCAAATAATCAGCAAAGTCATGGGAGTGATCTTCTACTAATAATCTACTTCCTATATGCGATGGTTTAGCTGAAGGTCTACAATTTATCTGCTCATTTTATCATTTCTAAGTGTTATTTTTGTCACTTTTAAAGACCGCATTTATTTAGGTAGTTTTCTCTCTCTTACATGCATAATAGTCTTCTACGCATTTTTCTAGGTGTTATACTTATTCAGTAACATTTATAACTATTATTGATGTATTTATCTATTTATAGAGACTCATTTCTATGGAATAAAGTCAGAAAATGACTTTAGAAAATTAGAATGTCTTTTGACCCCTTGGATTAGTTATGATCTTTATCTTTATCCTTTGGTTCTGGAAGAGCCAATGGTGGTGATTTAGAGAGTCTTTATCTCTTGTTGGTGGCGGCAAGAGTGGTGTTAGCTCGGCGAGTTTTTTTACTAGTTTTGGTGTTTCGGCTTTACGAAACGGTGGTGATCTATCTTGCATCTTCCTCGGCCATCATCTACCGGTTACTTTTAGATGATTGTTTCAGGAATAGACAACCAAACACACGCGTTAATTCGATGTTAAAGTTGTCCTATTACAATCTGGTTCTAATCACTCGGGTTCTAATCACTCTGTTTGTTTCCTGCTACACGCATCAAATAACTAAATACTTTAAAATTTTGCAAAAGAATATAAATACATCACTTAAAATGAAACAAAATTTTTTTCTAAACATCACTTAAAGTGAAATGGAGGAAATCTTAATTATATTTTCTTTTTAATTTGTTTGATTGTTTAATTATGCAAATGGTCAATCCATTGTACCAGCACTTTATCCACCGGTTTGGCTTCATTTCCTTCGAGGCTGAGAAAATTGGACTTTGGGAAAAGGTTATAGGTTGGAACCGTGCTTATTTACGGCTGGACATTTACCCGAATCGAAAAACTTAAATTGAACTCGATCCAAAAAATTCAAATCTGAACCTGAAAAAACATGTGCAAACACCCGATTGGGTTTTATCTACTGGTATTTCAGGTTATTTATTTTATGCAAATCCAAACCGGTACTCGAAAAATCCAAATACCCCGAATTTGAACTCGAAACCCTAAAAACCAAAAAAACCTAAATACGTTTTCGACGTGTTGTCGGTTATAAATCTGACAAGTCCGGTAGATGTTCCGATCAATTTTTGGGTTGTATCTGGTGTTAATCCGGATTTGGTTTTGTCTTGTTCGGTTTTGGTAGTAGATATCGTCTCTAATCGGCGATCTTGGTGATTAATGATCTTGATTATCCCGATTTTGAGTTCTAAAATCTTTTTTTTTATTTCTTCTCCCTCAAAATTACTAATAGGTTTTCTTTCATCATTTTCATCAATCTACTCTCGATAATGTCTTACTTTACCGTCTATATGACATTTGAAAATCCAAGCCTAAGATATGGTCGGATTTGGACAAATTCTCTCTAACAAGAGTATGGATTAGCGATTCAAAGAATGTAAAAAAGACTTGTTTAGCCTTGCAAAGACTGAAAGCGACGAAGAAGACAACAAGAAGAAAAACAGAGTCTAAAAGAAAGTTCAAAAGACAGAGACGACGACGATGAAAGAAATAGAATAAAACTTCGGTGATGACTGAATCGGAGAACGTTGATATCGACGGCTACTTGACATGTAAAAGTCGGTGATGACTCATCTGTCTCTAAAAACATCTTTCAGAACACGTGTTCTCGTTTGGTTGAAGAAGAAACAAGTGGAAGTTAGAGTGCCACGTGATAACTCAAGTTTTGGATTAATTTTTTAATTATGTTTATACGTTTAGACTAGACCCACTTTCTCTTTTAAATTTCTTTTTACTAACTCTATGTAGTCCATTGTGCATTAATTAATAAAATTTTATTGCTGACAAAAAAAATATAATGTTTTAATTGACTTCGCAATTCTATAAAAAAATGCGTACAAATTAGTATTATTATTAGTTGTCAACACGCAATAACTATCAATTAATATGATAAAATCACATTGGTGTATATTTTTATTTAGGTCAATGGGAAATTGGTCAAATTGTCTCCTAGTGACCACCGATCACGTACAGCGGTGTGTGCATGCATTGAGTCGGCACTTGTTATCTAAATGGACTGTCTTTTTACGCGTATACAAGATAATCCTTAATCACAATGGATGATTCATCCAATAAGAAAAGAAAGTGTATATATTCCAATCGTAGTTTTGGATGATTTACCCGTGTTTGTTATTCTTTTTTTTTGTTCGAAAAGAAAGTGTATATATTTTGTTATTCCACTCGAACCCGGGTTTGTTATTCTATGACTCTAAATTGTAATCACTTGAGGACCAATAGGAATAAATGAGAAAAAAGCAAATGAATAAAGTAATAGAATTTAGAGTAACAAGAATTCTTCATATTCCTTCTTAATTTTAATAAGGAACAATGTTACTTCAAAACTCTCCACAAAAAAAGAGAATGAAGCAAAGTCATGTAGAAATATTATTATTTATAAATGATATAATTATTTTGTGGAAATCCTTTGGTCTAGTGATCAAGGGTTTAAAAATTTCTACACTAGGTATGGAGATCAAATCCCAGAGAATGCAATTTTTTGTATATTTTGAGATGCAAGCTTCATGAGACTTCATAGTGCTGCATGCAGAACCGTTCATTGTAATCTCATGTGTTGCAGAGAGAGATTGTCCATCAAGGATGTCGTACATGCAGAACCATATATCGTAGATCCAGATGTTACGAGGAGAACTGCGTCGTAGAGTCGTTTGTGAAGTTGTTCATCCCAATCGTATGAATTGCAGAAAGCGTTGTTACTTTCGGGTCGGTCAGTGTTTAAAGAAATGATGTAATTTTGTAGGAATAAAACAGAACTCAATGTTCCTTATCATTCTATGTATCGCTATTTAGAACCTATATAAAATTCTCAGACAGGAAGATCCAATTTTATCCTAGAACAAAACTATCATGTTTACCTCTATTACGAGTTTTTCCTTTTATTGTTTGGAAGCTGAATACTTTGTTAGAACGTTTGGAAACGATACAATCATTTTTTTTCCTCTATTTGACTCGAAAATCAAAACATTTTTTTTGCTTCAAATGAGTTAGATCTTATATATCTATTTAATTTCATGTGAAATTATGATCCTATCAAAATTGGTTTGTTTCAGAACATATTTTCTTATATGAAACAAAGAGTAGTTTTCATAAAGAGGCACTTTTAAAAAAGAGTTTATAAAATAGTATATTTTTGGACATAAGATACTTTTCATAGAAATCGAGACAAAAATGAACAAATATACCTTTAATGTATGTGGAAGTTTTTTTCTCTCCTTCTCTTTTCTCTCTCTCTCTCTCTCTCTCACCATGTAGTCTCTCTTTCTTTTCTCTCTCCTCTCTCTCTCTCTCTCTCTCTCTCTCTCTCTTACTCTTTCTCGCAATAAAAATTAATTTTTTCTCTCTTATGTCTCTCTAGTTATATTAGAATCACATTGAAAAAATATCAAATAAACAAATAAAAATTGTCTTTGTTCTTGTAATTTTGATAATAGCAATGGAAAAAGTTAAAATGTTGAGGTGGACTAATCCAGCTATAAGAACAATGGTCAACCCAAAAATGTCTTATTCGTTTATGAGTACCAATTGTGGAATAGTCCAACGAATATAGATGTATGACATATAATTATGTATCTTATAAAAAAAAGTATCTTATCTTAAATACTCATAAAGATCATTATATAGCAATTTGCTTAAACTTTTATTTAGTTATATATTAAATTGCTATCATGTTAGAGTGGAATTTTCAAACAAAATGTAAGGACCATGCAGAATGGACCATACCTAAACAGTCAACTACTGTGGACACAAAAACTAGTTTGGAAGATGACTATCGTTATTTTTGTTCATATTTACGCTATCCACGTGTCCATGATCATGTAGACGACAATTAAAATCTTATAATTTATTTTATTTGTAGATAACAATCCAACTTTAAACCACAATTAATATTCATATAGTGATTTATTTTAAATTTTATGTGTTTTTAATTTTGAACTCATCAACATGGACACATCCATATAGACACTTCCATATGGACACGTCTACACATCTTACTGATGTATACAAAACGTGAAAACACATCTCTTGCGGAATAGTCTCAGAGCAATCCAAATGATTTGAAAACACATTCTTTGTCACCACATAATGATTCAATCTTACTGACAAGACCAAACAACAACAAAGGTCCTGGATTAAATCTTCGACTCCTATAGACAGTTGAAGAAAAATAAAATTGATTGCTCCAAAGAATAAACAAAACCCAGAAACCCACAATCTATAAAATCTCGAAAGCTTTTGTTTGTTTTACCTTCACAGAATCTTCGATATCAGATACATAAGAAACAATTTTGAATCTGGATTCAATTTACAAATCGTAAAATCAAAAACCCATTTCTCATTAAACAAATACAAAGGACTAAAGAATTTTTTTGTTGATTTAACATTAAAAATGAAATATGAGAGAGGAAATCACCACGATAGTTGTCTCTCTTGAGTGATTTTTGGAATTGTGTTAACATATGAAAATACTTGTTAACTCACGTGTCCTAGTCCATGTGGACAGGTCCATATAGACAAGTCCACAAAATTTATTAAAAAACTGCATAGGGTTTTGAATCTTCAAAAACTTCTATGAATCTTCATAAACTTCTCCACTAGATCCACTTTGGCTTCGACGATTTCTTCTGTCCTCATTAACTAAAAACTCAACGACGATGTCTACGAAAATGATGCAGCACAGCTGGTGCTAGAAGCTGGATTGGAGCTCAGCTCAACTGACGATGAAATGGAAGATGAAGAGAAGTCAAGTTCAAGTCAGGAACCACT
>OVAN01016458.1:0-10594 GCA_900406275.1 Anastatica hierochuntica
TATCACTCAGCTCTAGTTCAATCTCTGAAGCATTCTGTATTGCATCACACTCAATCACCGAAAATACCGATGTCTTCTTCTAAAAATAAACCAAATCATTATTTCCCGTCATGTGATTTTTGACGAACATATTTTTCCCAAAGCTGACAAAACGACTTTGAACTCTCATGTTTCTGATTTTTTGGAGCAGTTTTGTGAGTCTTCTCCAATTTTTTGGGCCATTCTTCAATCTCTGCTGCCTCCATCTTCATCTCCTCCGGCGCAAACTCTTGCTCCTCCGACGGTCCCAACTATATCTTCAACTCACTCTCTTCTACCTCCTCTTCCGGTCATTCGAAAACCCAAAAAGCTCTTCTTCTATACACTTCTTTTGTGTCTAGAATTCCTACAACCACCAAAAAGCTGTAAGTGATCTGAATTGGAATCCGACAATGACAAATATGTATGATGGTCAAATTAAAAATAAGACTTGGAGATTGGTACCTAGACCTTATGACGCTAACATGATTAACTCTTTGTGGTTGTTTAAGCATAAACATGATGCAAATGGCTCTCTCACTCGCTACAAAGCTTGTCTCGTGGCCAACACAAAATCTCAGCAACCCGCTGTTGACTATGAAAAGACGTTTAGCCCTGTTTTCAAGCCTGCTTTTATTCGGATGGTCATCAATGTTGCATTGTCCCTGGATTGAGAGCTAAAACAACTTGATGTGAAGAATACGTTTCTCCACGACATAATTTCGGAGAACATATATATGTATCAACCGCCAGGGTTCGTTGACAAAACAAAACCTCATCATGTTTGCAAACTTGAAAAAGCCCTTTATGGACTTAAGCAGGCGCCAAGGGCGTAGAATTCGCAGTTTGTATCATATCTTTCACGTTTATGTTTTGTGTCCAACAAATGCAATCTCTCATTGTGTGTGTTTTACAAAGACAATGGACTTGCCGATCTTCTACTCTACGTTGATGATATAGTCTTAACAATCGCCTCTCCAATGCTTCTTGCTCATATCATCTCTCAACTCAAGCACGAATTTCTAGATATGGGTCGGTTAAGCCATTTTTAGGTCTGAAGGTTGAGTACAACAAGAACAGGATTCTCCTTTCGCAAAAACAATATGTGCTGGAAATTATAGCCAAAGCTGGTATGTTAGAGTGCAAGTTGGTGTCAACTCCTGTAGATGTTAATTCCAAGCTCTCTGCGAATGCTGGTGACCCGATCTCGAAATCAACAGAGTATAGAAGCCTCGCCGGTGCACTTTAATACTTGACATTCACGCAACCTGACATCACTTATGCGGTTCAACAATGGTGTTTATTCATGCACGACCCTCGTATTCAATACATGAATGCTCTCCTATGCATCATTCGGTATTTTAAAGGCACTGTGTCTCATGATCTTCAAGTTTTCAAGTCCAAGCTTACTTCACTAACGACATATTCCGATGCCGATTGGGCGGGCTGTCCGGACACTCGTCGCTCCACATCTGGCTATTGTGTTTACCTTGGTGACAATTTCATTTCATGGCTCTTAAAATGGCAACAAACCGAGTCTCGCTTAAGCGCTGAAGCAGAATATAAAGGGATTGCAAATACTAGGGCTGAGACTAGTTTCTTACGTAATCTCTTGTTTGAGCTTCATTGCCCACTTTGCAGAGCTACGTTGGTGTTTTGTGACAACATAAGTTCGGTTATGTACCACTTGCGCACATATCTTTTTAGTCTCTAAATCTCTTCATTCTTTCATTGGCGCCAATGCATAATGTACCACTAATCTTTACTTCTTTACTCGACGAGTTTCATGATGTCTTCCTATCACAATTTCTCTTAGTGCTCCAAATTTAGGAGACATTCAACATCGCATTGATTTTCTTTCAGGAGAAACATCACCTAATCAACCTCATTATCCAATGAGCCACGAAGAACGCGAAAAACTTCGTCGCCAAGTCAAAGAGCTCTTGAAGCTATATACGGGAAAGCTTGAGTCTCTGTGTTGTTCAAGATTTGCTTGTTCTTGAAAAGGATTATTCATGGGGTATGTATGTTGATATTCACTCGATTAACAAATCTATGTGCGATATCACTTTCCAATTCCATGATTGGACAATTTACTCGATCAAACCGGTAAGACGTCTATGTTTTTTAAACTCTACTTAAAAAGTGGGAATCACCATATTAGAGTACGACAATGGAGACAAATGGAAGACAACGTTCAAGACTTGTTTGAATGGAAGGTCTATTGGCAAATTACATTTATGCGTGTTATGGATCACGCTTTCGGACCATATATGAGCAAATTTGTGGTGATTTATTTTTATGATATATTTGTTTTCAGTTCTCCTTTGGAAGAAAACATGCATCACTTACATATTCTTTCTATCATGTGCAAAGAACAATTATTTGTAGTTTGACATAAATGCAAATGTGAAACGGAAAAGTATTGCCCCTCGGGTATTTTGTTTCTAAAGATGGTCTATTAGTGGATGAGAGTATGATTGAAGCTATCCAAAGTTGGCTAGAACCAAATACTATCACTTAAACTCGATGCTTTCTGTAGGAACACGATTTCTACAATACGGGCAAACTGATAATTATAAAGTGAATAACAACAAAAATACCGAAACAAGAATTAAGAAAGACAATTTGCAGAGTCGAGACGAATCTCTTTCCTTAATTCTGAAAACGCCCCGTAGTGTGACGGTTGCATGACGTTCCGAATCCCAGGATAAAACTGCATGATTCTTATGATTTGCATCACCCAAAATCATAAGCTCTCGAACCATTATTTGTGTTGTACTCTTGTAGAGAAAAAACTAAATGAGAAAGAAGGAAGTGAATGATCCTAATCGCTAGAATTAATTATCTAAAGAAGATGAGAGATTGGATATAAATAGAATGAGAGAAACTAACAACAAACTCTCTTTCAAGTTTCTTTTTGTTAGTGGAGTAGTGTCATCAATTAAGGCATTAAGGCATAGTGGAGATCATAGCCACTTTCACCACTAAAGGTGAGCCTTAAAATGTGGAAAGAGATGTTCTAATGTGAATATTGGTTCTTAGACCAAAATTCCATTTACCCGAATAACATCTAAACCAAACCGGTCTCGAATAAACTCGAATCGAAACGGTGCGCGCATATGGTTTAGCATGAATTCACTCTTCTCTTTTATACATCATAATGTATATAAGATATTTTATATCTCCATTTCTCATTCAAACAAACTCTAATTTTGACATGTAAGTGCACTATGTCATAGTGGCTACATTGTCATAATTAAGTTCCAACACTTTCATGCATGGTTTGATTTCATTTTACTAGAGTTTCATTCCAAATTTCAGTGTAGTTATGTATCTTATCACTAACAGTGTGAAGGAATGCAGATTTCAATGGATTTCAAAAACTTCACGAGCTTTCAAATTCAAACTCAAACTCACAATAGCCCCGATCTTAGTACTTTTAGATTTTCAGCAACATTTGAACTGCATTGTGACGCTTCTAAGCATAGAATCAGTCAAGTTAACCGGTCAATTTCTTACTTTCCTGGAGTACGTTGTCGTTTATGCAATCGTCCAAGTCATCAAGCATTGGTGTCATTCACTTGTACATCGAGATTTTATTTTCTTCATCAGTCACGACGCATTGAAACATTTGAATAGCCAATCCAAGATATCTTCTCGTCACCATGTTTTTACAGTAATTTATGTTTTCTATTAACTGCAAATAAGGAATGTTGAATAAGGTAACATATGCTTTAAGCAACAATATTATTGCTTTCTGTGTTGAGTGTGGATGTAATAGGATTCTCTTCCTTGGCAGATTGGCCCATACTTCTCTAACATACTCTTAAACATAAATAAATATATTCTTATTGAGTTCACAATTCATGATGGACTCTTGTTCAATGGAATTCAACTTTGTTATTCCAAGTTGTAGTTTGAGAATTCAAATTATTCAAGAGCTACACAACAAAGGACATGTTAGAAGATATCACACATACAATTAGAAACGATGTATTATTTTTGGCAAACACGAAGGCATGATGTATCTCGATTTGTTGAACGATGTCGTACTTGCCAACAAGCCAAGGGCCAAGCTTCAAATGCATGTATCTATTTACTACTCCCCATTCCACCACAACTAACTGTAATACCAATTGTGCTCGATGATCTTTATTGATAAGAATGTTTACAATTTATACATAGAAGGAGACAGTAGGTTAACATTAATTACAGAGAATGGCTCTTATATCCTTTTTATATCTACATGTCCCTTCAAGATGGAGTAACTTTAGTTAAACCAATCTTGTGATTCATATGAGTATACCGTGGTCGAGGTAGCGCTTTCGTCAACGAGTCTGCGATTTGATCTTTGGATGAGACATGAACCACGCGTAATAAGCCTGCTTGTATGAGTTCTCGTATGAAGTGATAATCAAGAGCCAAATGCTTCATCCGAGAATGAAATACCGGGTTTGCGCACAAGTAAGTGGCACCGACATTATCACAATATATCACCGGTGTTGCGCTTGTCTTGATGCCGAATTCTGTTAAGAGTGAGTGAACCCAACGTACCTCCGAGGCAGTGGCGGAAACAGCTCGGTACTCGGCCTCCGTGGAAGAGCGAGCCACGCCTTTTTGTTTCTTTAAAGTCCAAGCTATTGGGGTAGTGCCGAGATAAAGAATGTATCCGTTTGTGGAGACGAAATCATCAATGTCTCCTGCCCAATCGGCGTCCGAATACGCATGTAGCGTGCTTGGGGAGTCTCGGCGAATAGATATCCCATGTGTGAGTGTCCCGGCTAAGTAGCGTAGTATGCGCTTAGCGGCTTGCCAGTGGAGATCGGTTGGAGCATGGAGAAACTGTGAGAGTCGATTAACACTGTAGGTTATACCCGATCGCGTGAAAGCAAGGTATTGTAAGCTTCCTAGCACCATGCGATATTCACATGCATCTGTTAAACGCGTACCCGAGTGAAGAGACAGTTTCAGCGTAGGAGACATTGGTGTAGCCACGGGTTTTGCCTCAAGCATCTTCGTTTTATCCAACAAGTCGAGTATATACTTGCGTTGTATGAGGTGAAGACCTTGAGGTGTATGAATAACCTCCACGCCAAGAAAATATGTGAGATCTGTTGGTGCTTTGAGAGAGAACCTTGTAGAGAGGTCTGCAATAAACGCATCAACCAATGATGAAGTACTACCTATGACAATGATATCATCGACGTATACCAACGTGTATAGTTTCTCGGACTCGTTGACGAAGACGAAAACCGATGTATCTGCTCTTGAGTTGCGAAATCCAAGCTGGAGTAGATAACTTTTTAGTTCTTGATACCACGCTCTCGGTGCTTGTTTCAGCCCATATAACGCCTTTTTGAGCTTCCAAACATAATTCGGATGGTCACAATCAATATAACCCGGAGGTTGAGAGACATATACCTCTTCGGTGAGCGTTCCATGGAGAAACGCATTGTTGACGTCCAATTGTTGGATCTTCTATGAGTTGGTGACGACGTGATGAAGAACAGTGCGAATGGATACAGTCTTGACCACGGGACTGAAATTTCGGAGTAGTCATGACCTTGTCTTTGATTGAATCCACGGGCCACTAAGCGTGCTTTGTACCAGTCAATGGCTCCATTCGGCAAATATTTAACTGTGTAAATCCATTCGGCAAATATTTAACATTATGAATTGGTTTTCGTGGTACCAATTGATAGGTTCGATTTTGGAGCTGCGCATTAATCTCATCATCCATAGCGCGGCGATAGTTCTCATCCCGCAATGCCTGGGTAATGGTGGAGGGTATGGCTGGTTGCGGTTTATGGGTAATGGCAGTGAAAGAGGTCTTGGTTTTTAGTTTAATGGTATTGTCCTTGGTTCGGGTTTGCATGGGATGAGTATTTGTGGTTGATTTCGGCTGGTTTGCTGGTTTGGTTAAGGCGGTTTGGGGATTTTGGTTTGTTGGTGGCTGGTTTGGTTGAGACACAGTAGCGGAGGGGCGAGGAGGAGAGTTGGGAGGTGTTTGGCTATGGGCTGGTTCGAGCAAAGGAGACAGTGAGGTTATTGGGTTTGTAGTGGGTCGGGTTGGAGGAAGAATGGCGGGAGAAGGTAGAGTGGTACATACCTGGTTGGAGCGGCGTGTGTATACATTTGTGTAGAGATGTTGTCGGTGAGGATCTGAAGACCGGGGCACGCGTAGAGACGACGATACGAGTGACGGTGTGGTGAAAGGAATTGTTGTAGAAAGTGATGGGTTTGCAGAGATCAATTCCGATGGTGAAGAAGCTTTGTGCATTGGTGTTGCAAACGGGAAGTTATTCTCGACAAATTGAACATGGCGAGATGTGTACAAGCGACCGGTTGGGACATGAAGGCAAAGGTAGGCGCTTTGTGTGAGCGAGTATCTCATAAAGACACACGGAAGCGAGCGATCTTCGAGTTTGTTTGGTGCATACAGACGAAGCCACAGAAAGCATAGTGAACCAAATACGCGGAGTTTCATGTAGTTTGGTGACTGTTGAAAGAGATGGTGATACGGCGATTGACGTTGGGTAGTGAGGGATGGTAGTCAGTTGATGAGGTAAACAACCGTGGTGAATGCGTATGGCCAATAGGTGGGAGGAACAAAGGCTTGGTGGAGGAGAGTGAGACCCGTTTCTACGATGTGACGATGTTTACGCTCGGCAATCCCGTTGTGTTCGGGTGTGTGTGGTGGTGAAGTGAGGTGAGATATTCCGTGTATCGCCAAGAATGATCGCAAGGCCACGAACTCGCCGCCATTATCCGTGTAGAGAACCCGTATTTGTTGTTGAAACCGTTTCTCGACAAGAGCTTTAAGAGCAATGAATATCTCCCGAACTTGTGACTTTTGTTTTAGTAGGTAAAACCATGTGTAACGGGTATGATAATCCACAAATATGACATAGTAACGAAAGTAGTCACGAGATATGATGGGAGACATCCAAACATCAGAGTAAATTTATTCGAGAGGATGATGTGAGGTAATTGAGTTTGTTGAGAAAGGCAATTTGTGGGTTTTATTTATTAAGCAATGAGAACATGGTATTGGTTTATTCAAAAAATCAGAACATGGCAAAGCAAATTGAGATAACATGGAATTTAAAATAGGTTGTGATGGGTGGCAAAGTCGAGAGTGCCAAGAATGAAGGGTTGGTTTTGATGTAGGTGAGGCGAAATAGATGGTTGGTTTGGGTGCATTTCGCGGCCTCTCGTACAAGTCGTCTTTAGTGCTCCCTTGTAGCAAGGGGGTCCCCGTTTTGAGATTTTTCACCTGAAACGAGGCGGAGAAAAATTCCACCAACACTTGATTAGCATTACACAAACGATACACGGATATAAGGTTTTTATGAAGACGCGGTAAACAAAGTATATTGTTAAGTAAAAGAGGTCGAGAGAATGTGGGAAGAGAGGTGGAACCCGTGTGTGATATCGCGAGATTAGAACCATCGGCTATAATCACCTCTTCTCCACCATTGTAGTGTTGGTGAAGAGAGAGAGATTGTTAAGATCATTGGCGAGATGATGCGTAGCACCGGAGTCGACGTACCAGGAGGAGCTTTCCGGAGAGGCCATTGCCACCATATTGGCCCGTGGATGCCAAGGACCATTGGAGGCACGATAAGCATTGTTGGGAAGAAAGCTCGAGGAAGATGGAGGTAAATGAGAGCAGGTGCGTGCACTGTGTCCAAAGACACTACAAATCTGACATTTACCTTGGTAACCACGGCCGGGATTGGATTGAGATGGACAGAAACTGCGATCATTGTGGCTTGAGCGATTGGCGAAAGAGGACTTCCAAGGACGATTCCCACGATCGTTGTTATTGCCATTGAATCGCTTGTTGTTGTTGGTGTTGTTGGGACGAACAGACGCTGCATTGGCAGACAAAGGCGCGGTAGGGACTGGCGTAGCAAGTACCGATTGGAGCTTGACCTCGTGGTTTAGTAGCTTTTCCTGCAACTCGGTTATTGTTGGTGGAGAATCACAGCTTTCTACCTGATCCACCAGTGTTTTGTACTCCTCGGGCAATCCTTGAAGGATATACTCGATTTGATCCTCATGATCCATCTTCTTATCAAGCAACGCAAGTTGATCAAATTTGACAATGAGACCTTGAAGATATTCATTGATCGATTTTGTACCTTTAATAGAGTTTCGGATCTGTAGCTTCAGTTGTTTCACATGGCCACGGCTCGGTGTGGCGTACGTGGCAGTGAGTTGAGTCCAGATTGCAGTAGAGGTTATGGTGGTTGAGAGGATTGGTTTAACCGAGGTTGAGATGGCGCCAAGTAGAGCACTATAGACCAATCGACCTTGGTGTTTCCAGAAGGCATGAGCCGGTTTTGGAGTGGCGACATTATTAACCATAACTGTCGCAGGAGGAAGTGAGTGAGAGCCATCAATGTAGCCGGCAAGATCATACCCATCTAAGAGTGCGTGAACTTGACGGCTCCACATGAGGAAATTGGAATCCGTGAGTTTGGTAACGTTGGACATGTTGACGTTGTAGAGAGTAGGATTGGTGGAGAGGACAATGGCATCATTGTTTGAAGACATCGTGTGAGAGGAGAAAAAGAAAAGCGATAAGACGAGTGAAGAGAAGAGAGCGACAGGTAGGTTAGGAGTCGCAGCTCTGATACCATGTAATACCAATTGTGCTGGATGATCTTTATTGATAAGAATGTTTACAATTTATACATAGAAGGAGACAGTAGGTTAACACTAATTATAGAGAATGACTCTTATATCCTTTCTATATCTACACTAAGGACAAATTTAAGCATGGATTTCATTCCATGACTTTTGAGAACGCAAAGAAAAAATTATTCAATTTTTATTTTTGTAAACCATATCTCTAAGATGACGCATTTTATAGCTTACAAGCAAACAATAGACAAGACTTCTCACTTACATAGCCTTTCATCATCCATTGTTCTGATTGTGATACTCATTTCCTCAATAACTTATGGAGGTAAGAATGGAAATTACTAAATTCTAGCTTTGATATGAGGACGGTATACAATAAATAGAGCGATAGACAAATAGAGGTTACTAACCGTTCACTTAAAAATTTGCATCAGATCTTCTAGGCGATAATATCAAATCTTGGGATTCAAAGATTCCTCTAGCTGAATTTGCTCATAATCATGCAATAAGGAGGAGTTTAGGTTTTAGTCATTTTCAAATCGACTATGGTCTTATACCCATTTGATATTTCCACTCTTTATGATTGCACTCCAATGCACATAAAAGTAATTGATTTTGTAGAAGAACTTCAATCATTACATCACTGAGTACAGAGGAATTTTCGAGTTACTGAAGTACAGTACAAGGCATTGACAGATAAACATCGTCGAGCTAGTTGAGGTTAACCCTGGAGATCTTGATTGAGTTGTGCTAACTAAAGATAGGTCCTATGCATAAGTATGACAAACTCAAATCCAAAAATAAATTGATCTAACAAAGTTCTTGAGTGCATCAATGCAAATACTTACTTTTTGCAATTATCACATCATATTAAAACAGAGTATGTTTTCAACGTCAAAGACATCTTTCCATTCTTACGAGATAATCCAGCTTTGTCTTCGAGGGACCTGATGCATCATATCATTCATTTCTTCTTTTCCAAACTAGAAAATTTCCATTTTAATACAGATGTTTAAAAATTTACAACTCTATACCTGCTTTCTTAGCTTGCTAATTAGTCAAACTAACTAACACTCTATTTGTTTCACTTTAAGCGATGATTAAGGTAGATGCATATTAATATATATTAAAAACAACACATAACAATTTAGTTCGTTTAAATAAATTGTTATTAACTAAACTAATATTTTTTTATCGTCTGAATTATTATTATTGCTATTACAGAAACAACTACAAAGACAATACTTCACCGGACAAATCTTTCTGCTCCATCTTCTGGCATGACGAACGGTCCTACCTTGCACCACTGGACCAAATGGGCTTCCACAACTACACCAATTCAATCAATTAAAAATAGACGGTATAATATAAACAATTAAAATACCAATAACTTTATATTTTTGCATCGAAACTTTAAAAAATCACTTTTATCAAAATGAAAGAAAAAATTCTTAAGACTTTCTTAAAGTGAAATAGGAGAAGAATAATGCATTAATTAGGGATAATATTTGTGAAAAATCTTACACGCGCGATATTTAAATTAAAATGGAAGGTGTATCGGAATAACTCCAAAGCAAACACAATTATTTTAATTTTTGCTTCATGAAAATGACAAAGAGATGATAAATATTATGATCTAGAGATTCTCCTTAACCTAAGTAAGGCCGATAAACAGCCTAAGGGTGAGAAGAAAAAGAAGAAAACTCATCTTTAAGGAACTGAAAAATCAGGTGGATGACGAAGAAGAGCGAACAGAAAATAAGGGTAGATGATATTAAGACAACAACAATATACACAACTTATTTACGTAAAGATCACTTTAGACAATGACTACAACCTAGACTCATCACACTTGTATGCTAGTATATAATATTAGAGTAGTTAGAATATACTTTATGTATATACATCATATCTTCTTAGA
>OVAN01016459.1:0-10594 GCA_900406275.1 Anastatica hierochuntica
AGATGGCCGGATACCAGGAGCGGACTCGATCACATGCTCTTCTCTTCGACTGGATGGAAGAGACCAACTCTGCAATGACAGCAGCAGAACCAGCAGCCGAACAACACTTAGATTTTAGGTTTCTAGTATTTTATATTTGTAAAATATTTTAAACTTTTATTGTTTTATTTTCAGATTATTAATATTAATTATGTTAAAATTTCATATTATTAATTTTAATTATATTTTTAATTTCATTTCTAATATTTTTATTTTATTTTTATTATTTTTGCGATTAAAATAATTTTTTTATAAAAAATGTATCTTGCGAGAGAATTGGTTGGAGCCTCTCGCAAATCTCTCGCAAATATTTTCGAGTATACTGCAAGGATCAGTCAAAATCCTCTCAATATACTCGCAAAACCTTTGCGATGAATTTGCGATGAATCGTCACAAATCCTCGCAAATTATTTGCGTGGAAATTGCGACGATTCCTCGCAATTCTCTCGCAAAATATTTGCGATGAAATTGTAAGGAATTGCGATGGTTCATCGCAATTTGGCCAAAAATTTTTACGATTCAATATATAATCGCAATTTCCTCGCAAATATGTTCCTCGCAGATTGCTCGCAAATTTGCGAGGAATCTACTATTACCTATTTTCCTTGCAATTTTGCGAGGAAATATGAGGGAAGTTGTGTTGCGACTAACGATCAACGACCAATATATTTTCCTCGCAATTTTCTCGCAAACAGTGATTTGTGAGGAAATCGCTAGGAAATCTTCCCTCGCAAATTGGTTGTTTTCTTGTAGTGTCCTTGCTTGTTAAACACTCTCTATTTGTGTGATGCATATTCATAATTGATCAATCATTTGTAAATTAGCATATAGAATAAGATTTCCTTTTGCATAATTAAACCATAAAAACAAAATAAAATCCTAAAACCCCCTGCATATTTCATTTCATTTTTAGGTTAATCCAAAATAAATAGGTCTTAAGTATGAAAATCTAGTCCCTGTGAATTCGATCCCTAAGTATTATGGCAGATGCTGTACACTTGCAAACTAGGTTTTAATTGGGGTAAAACTTGATCCCACATCACACAAAAGTAAGTTGTTGTCGGCAAAAAAATAAGTAGTGAATGCTTGGAGCCTTCGTTGCTATTTTTAGGCCAGTAATACGTTCCTCTCTCTCAGCTTTGTTCAAGGTATGGACAAGGGCTTTTGCTGCTACTATGAATAAGAAAAGAAAATGAGGATCTCCTTGTCAAATTCCTCTTTCACGTTTGATGAAACCATGGCTTCGTCCATTCAACAAAAAAAAAAGTATGTAACAAAGCTAATACCCGCCATAATCAAATGATTACAATCTTAATAAAGCCCAACTTTTCCAGAAAATTTTCAATAAAGCACTATTGCACACGATCATATGCTTTTGACATGTCGGTTTTGATGACCATGAATTTCTTAACGACATTCTCACCAGTTCGTAAGCCATGGATCACCTCGTGAGTAATTAATATATTGTCGGTAACGTGTCTTCCACCTACAAAGGCTCTTTGAGTATATGGGATTATTTTTGGCAAAACCATCTAAACCCATTCACATAAGATCTTGGATATTATCTTGTAGTGGACAGAGCCAAGGATGATGGGGCTCATTTCGTTCATGCTCGTTGCTTTAGCTATCTTTGGATCTTGATAAAATTCAACCGCAATATGTCCTTTGGAGCTTTCAAGGAAGTGCTCATTAGCATCAAAGTCCAGTAGCATGAGTACCTTTTTCATCTTTCTCCCTTTCACCGAGTTATGGAAAAACTTAGTGTTCTTGTCTCCGGATTTAAACCATTGCTCCTTGCTTTTTGTTTCCAAAAGACATCTTCCTCACGATAAGCTTTAGCAAGTTCCCTCTTTAACCGTTTCATCTCTGCCGAATCATATTGAAATTTTGAAACTTCCTTCTCTAGAAATTGGTGAATTCTTGAGACTTTCTGCATCGAGTTCACATCTAAAGAACTCTTAAACTTAGCTAGTTCAATACTACACATTCTTATACATTTTGTGAGTGTTAGCCCCTTGTCACTGTTTATCTCAAATCAACCTTGTTTAACTGAATCTTCAAACCCCGTTTGGACACACATCTTTTGTCAAAAAAGAAACGACTAAAGCTAGTCTCCCTTGTCTCCAATGCAAAAGAGACTCTCAAGGGTCCTCATAAACTACTTGAGACAGCTTGAGGCCCACAAGTCCTCATAAACAGCTTGAGACATAGGAATTTTTAGACGAGCAATGACATGAAATGTATCATGTGGGAAACCAACAATCATTACCAAATGTTCGGTCAAGACGACATTAGATCCATTCATTCTTCCTCCAACATCATCAAGAAAGTACATTACCAGAGCTATGTAGTTCTTTGATTTTACACATTTCAGCCATTCTCCGAAAATCGTAGAAGGTTCTTTCATCTCTTATTACACCAACAAGTTTTTATGAGTATCTCTGAGCTCATTAAAGTCACCCATAAGGAACCAAAAATCATCACATTGATCCCTATTATTATCAGTTTATCCCATACTATTTGTATTCATTCCCGTACAGGGTCCTAATATACACAAGAGAGGTAAAAACAAAGCGATCCCATCTTTATTCTCAAATCAATAATACCTTTATCAGAAAACAAAACTTTAACAGTGAAACTACTCTTCCAATACACAACTAAACCACCACTAAAACCTTCCGGTTCCACAAAACACATTCCATCATAGCTAAGACTTGCTTTTAAATTGAAATATATATGTTCTTTTATTTGGTATCCATGAGAAGCAGAAAATCAGGAAAGTGTTTTTTCCTCATCTCCCTTAAGCGACGAACCGTCTCGGTGTTTTCCGCCCCTTGATAGTTCTAGCTTATATGCTCATAGGATCTTTAGCAACTTAAATACAGAAGCCACCACTTTGTCTTTGGGTTTAGGGATCTTGTTGGTCTGTTGAGCTGAGGGGAGTTCATTTTTACGCTTGTTGGGGGTGATAACTGTTTGCAAAACAGAGGTTCGAGAATATCAGAGCAACAACTAGTATGTATCGAGCTTAAGAACGTTGAATGAATAAATCCTATTTTAATCAAACTCTTTAAGTAAATTTACACAAAACCTTAAACTCTCTTAAGTTCTCAACACAACTTCAAAAAACTCTCTCATCTAAACCCTATGATCGATATCTATATTTATAGGACTCTCCAATTCCTAAAACAATAAGGTATACAATATAGTTTAGATAACTCCTAAATCTATGATCCTTATCTTTAGTATTAAACCAAATCTCGGTTTACACTTAGATTTTCTCAAACCATGACTCGGTTTAGATTACTTCTTCTTCAAGCTTCCTTCAAGTCTACTCCAACATTCATCCCCTTAAGCTTGAAGTCTTCCTTGGTCAAGTCTTGAAATCTAATGAGATCTGTCATCTCTTTAAACTTAATTCTTCCTAGAGCCTTTGTTAGGATGTTCGCCTTCTGCATGCTTCCTGGCACATGTTCTACCTCAACCTAGTCATTCTCAACACACTCACGAATAAAATGGTACCTTCTATCGATGTGCTTACTGTGACCATGAAACACAGGATTCTTCGTAAGAGCTATTGCAGACTTATTGTCGATCCTTATTGGCACTTTCTCGAGAGTCTTCCCGATCACTTCTCCTAGCAGTTCTTGCAACCATATGGCTTGTTTGGCTGCTTCAGTGGCTGCTTCAATGGCTGCTTTAAACTCGGCCTCGCATGATGACAGTGCCACAATCTCTTGTTTCTGTGAGCACCAGGTAATAGGACAATCATTAAAATAGAAAATATGCCCGATAATGCTCTTACCATCATCGATATCCACATTATGAGAGAGCTGTCACTATAGCCCACTAGACCAACATCACTCGTGCGCCCATAAGAGATTCCATAGGTCAATGTTCCATGCAGATATCTCATCAATTGCTTTAGTGCTACACCATGCGGTTCTTTCGGATCCTACATGTACTTGCTCAATACGCCAACGCTATATGATAAATCAGGATGTGTATGAAGCAAATATCGCAAACAACCAATGCTTCTTCGGTACTTTCTCTCATCAATCGATCGATCATCACAAGATTTGGACAACTTCAAGTTCATGTCCATAGGCACTTGCGTTGGATTACACTCTTCCATTCTAGCATCTTCTAGAATTTTCATCGCATATCTTTCTTGTCTCAGTGTGATTCTTCCCTCACATTGTGCTACTTCAATTCCTAGATAGTAAGTTAGCTTACCCAAGTCACTCATCTCAAACTTATTCTGCATCTCAACTTTAAACTCAGCTATCATCTTCCATTCTTTGATGTAGCGAAGGCTCCTTCATGCATCAGACAAACCTTAGTTGTTTTAGGATCTCATTGAGTTTAATATTCCAGGCTCTTGGTGCTTGTCTTAGGTCATAAAGTGCATTAAACAACCTGTAAACTTTGCCTTCGCTGCCTTTGACTTTAAAGTCTTCCGGTTGCGTAACATACACCTCTTCCAGCTATATGATGCGGCTAAAGTGCATTAAACACAATTTTCACATCAAGATGATGTACCTCCCAGCTATATAATGTGGCTAACGAGAGAATAAGTCGCATTATCTTAATTCTCGCAATTGGAGCAAATACCTAATCAAAATCCACTCCATGCCTTTGCACATAACCTTTTGCGACCAACCTTGCTTTGTATTTGTTCACACTCCCATCTGAATTCCTTTTGATTTTGAATATCCATTTCAAATTAATCGCCTTAGCTCCTTTGGGAAGTTCAACTAACCTCCATGGATTATTTTTTCGATTGAACTTATCTCATCATGACATGCATCGGTCCAGACCTTCATGTTCTGCTTCTCTAGTGACTTGATCAACTTCATTCGTCTCCTCATCTCGGTTTTATGAATCCTCTTAGTCTTCTGTTACCGTAATCTCCTAGAAAAATGTTAAACGATTCATGCTCATCTCTCAGCTCATCGTTACGATTCTCCAATCTCCATGTTTCTTCTTCTACAAACTTCACATCTCTCCTAACTATGATTTTTCTACTTATTGGATCAAATAACCTATATCCTTTTGTTCCAGGTTCTGTTCTGAGATGAATCAAGGCTCGCGATCGGTCATCCAATTTGCGACAATGAGGAGAGTCAATCCTTGCGTATCGAATGCATCCGAACACTTTTAGATGCGCAAGGTTTGGCTTGTACCCCTTAAATGCCTCGTAAGGGGTCTTGGTGACTAAAGTCTTTGTGGCTACTCGTTTAAGTAAGTATGTGGCGTGTCTCACCGCCTCTCCTCAAAAATAATATGGTAAACTCATGTGTTTCAACATACTTCTTGTCATTTCTAGTAAAGTTCGGTTTTTGCGTTCTACCACTCCGTTTTGTTGTGGAGACTATGGTGTGGTGAGATGCCTGATGATGCCGTTAGTTTCACAGAAAGCCTGAAACTCAGTAGATGTGAACTCTCCTCCTCTGTCGGTTCTAAGTGTTTTTATGCGAAGACCAGTTTCTTGTTCCACCTCTTCCTTTAGTTTCTTAAACTTCTCAAGAGCATCACTTTTCTCTTTTAATAGTTTTGACCACATATACCTTGAATGATCATCAATGATCACAAAAACGTATCGATTTCTTCTCATCGTTGACGGTATGATCGGACCGCAAAGACCTCCGTGCAACAATTCAAGTCTTTGACTTGCTCGATATGAAGTAGCTTGAGGGAACGAAGTTCGTGCGTGTTTACAAAGTAGGCACGAGGTACACATCACCAGTCATGCTTGGTACTCCTTCGACCAAGTCTTTCTGCACCATTAACTTGATGTTAGCATAGTTTATATGCCCCAACCGAGCATACCATCTTACTAAGTCATTCGCCACCATAACTTGGATACATGAGGCAATTTTGCATTCTAACTGAACCTTATAAAGTCGGTTTCTGCCTCTCTTAGTTTGTATCAAAGTTTTTCCCTCATGGTCGTATAGAGTTAGGTGATCTCCTTTCAAGCGAACTTCACATCCTACTTCTGTTGTTTGTCCCAAACTTGTGATGTTGCTCTTAAGTTCAGGTATAAAATACACATTAGAGAGAACTTTCTTCACGCCGTTGTTGAGTATGAACTTTATAGAACCCCTTCCTTTAATGTCCACTCGCGAGACATCACCAAACTTAACCTTTCTAGAGATCGATTCATCTAAGCTTGAGAAACAAGGGTGATATCCGCTCATGTGATTGCTAGCTCCATTTTCCAAGTACCACATGTTATTATCATTTAGATCTTCGTTAAAGTTGCTTGGTTTCACCTTTTGTTCATTGAGAAAGACCACCTCGTGCATCATTAACTCGTCTGCGCCTTGTGTGTCTTCTTCCTCTTTAGTCTCAAGTATTTCTTGAAGCTTAAGTAGGCGATCAGGACAATGTGATACGTAATGTCCCATCTTATAACATCGATAGCACATGATTTTTGAAGTATCTCTACCTCCATAAGACCGACCTCGGCCTCTCCCTCTGCCGAAGTTTCTTCCGCCATGGCCACGTCCCCTTCCATCACAATACTCTTGGGTCGTTGGCTGCTCCATGTACATCAGTTTTCCGTGATCTTTCGAAGGCTCCTCATCATCATTGATGCGTTCTTCATAGGCCTTTAATCGCCCAATGATATCTTCAAAACTTGTGGTTTTTAGATCCAACACTTGTTTAAGTGTGGCCACCATATGTATGCACTTTCTTCGAGGAAAGCTTTTAAGAAACTTTTTTACAAGTTTCGATTCCTCTATCTCTTTGCCAAGTGCAGAGGATTTTGAGGCAATTTCAGAGATTTTCCCGAAGAATTCATCTATAGTCTCGTTCTCCTTCATCTTTAAGCGATCGGATCCAGCCATAAGTGTTTGTAGGCGTGCATCCTTGACTCTTTCGGCACCCAAATGGCGAGATTTGATTGCTTTCTAGACTCTTTTAGCAGTATCTAATTCTCCTACTTGTAATACAAGTGACTCGGGAATGGATTGAACAAGTAATGCCATGGCTACATCATTCTTTTCTCTGTTACTGTCCTTGGCCTCTATAACGTCCCAAATTTTATTCACCTTGAGCAATATCTTCGTCTTAATTGCCCGCACCGTGTAGTTTGTGGCGTTAAGCAGAGCTCGTCTCTTTCGGTTTTGATTCTGACGATGATGGAGTTGGATCTCCCATCGTGTTTCAATGTTTAAAAATAGCGCTCTGATACCAAGTGTTTGCAAATTAGAGGTTCGAGAATATCATAGCAAAAACTAGTATGTATCGAGCTTAAGAACGTTGAATGAATAAATCCTCTTTTATTCAAACTCTTTAAAGAAACTTACCCAAAACCTTAAAATCTCTTAAGTTCTCAACACAACTTCAAAAAAATCTCTCATTTAAATCCTATGATCGATATCTATATTTATAGGACTCACCAATTCCTAAAACAATAAGGAATACAATATAGTTTAGATAACTCCTAAATCTATGATCCTTATCTTTAGTATTAAACCAAATCTCGGTTTACACTTAGATCTTCTCAAACCATGACTCGGTTTAGATAGGGTTTAGATTACTTCTTCTTCAAGCTTCCTTCAAGCTTACTCCAACAATAACTTTGTTGGCACTTAATCTTTTCTTAGATTCTGTGTTATTACCACACTTTCTCTTCAAAGAAGGTAGTCAGTTCCGAGCACTCTTTCTTGTAATTGAGGTCCCGTCCAAAAGATCTTCATATGAAGACACAATTTGAAAACGTGTAAAATCTCAGGCTTTCCACGATCTAGGATACTGTTAGATGAGTGTATAGTCTCATCATAATTTGAATCCATTAATTGACCAAGAGGAGATCAAGTATTTTTTCCAGATCGTATTTCTTCTCTTCTTAAGTTTGCCTTCTCAATGTTGAAATCAAAGACATAGCCTATTTCCTTTGAGGCAGAGTATGTAATTAGAGGAGGTTTTGAGGAGGCTTAATCAATAAAGTTTTCAACACAAAGGTTTCTTGCTTGTCTGTCAGTAGGATGTACATGAGAAATGTCTTGAATTACCATTTGGTAATCATCTCTCTACAGACTCGAAAAGAGTGGAGCAAAACCAGGTGGTATATCCAAGTTATGTCTATGTTCTTTGTAGCTTTTTGGTACACTTGAAGATTAGTTTATGCCAAACCTTCTTTTGACACGGTGTTAACCGTTGGCTTAGGTAGAATAACTAGGAGGGGACATTGGCTCTTCTCATGTGAGATTTGGAAGTAGTGGAAACAACGCTTTCTGATCCTTTCATATTCAAACTTGATGATGACCGAGCCACCATTTTTTAAGTTCAGAATCTTAGGTTTGACATGACGGTTTCGTTGCTGCTTCCATTTGGAAGATCTTCTAGCGGAACTATACGGCAGTCTACACCAGCTGGACCAAGACGCCTACGGCAGCTATCGACCGTTGGTTCGAGGTGTTCGTAGTAAGTATTTAGTTTTTCATTTTTTATTTAATTTTAAATAATTAATTATTTAACTCTTCAATTTATTTTTCAGCAAACATATTATTGGGACTACTCGATCAACGGTTTGGTCCGCGAAGAGTTTGAGAAAAAACTCAAAGCACGACTGTCAGACCGAATTGGGCGCTGGAAGATGAAGTGGAAGTAAGACCCGGAATGGAAGCCACAGTGGATGGACCCAGACGTTTGGACCTCGTTGATCGCACACTGGGAGGCGGGAACCCACAAGAAGAAGAGCGAGCAGTGTACTTCAGCTCGAAAAACCAATTCGACACATCGGCCTTGCCAACACTCGTTCAGGGCCAAAGGCCGAAAATTTTAAGTTTTCTTAAAAAAATTGTTAATAAGTTTTGGTTAGTAGTTTCGAAATTGTTAGTTTACTTATAAATTTTTAAATGTTGTATTTTTAATTAAAGTTGAGTCTACACAACTCGACACCGTCAATCTTCTAGCAGTGCTAGAAGAGACGAAGAGGAGATCGGAGAGGACTTTCGTGGATGAGAAGTCTGAGGAACTCTTCCACGAGGTCAACGAGCGGATTGATGCGGCCGAGATAGACCTATCGATGGAAAACCCGGATAGCTCAGTCCAATTCTGAGGGCTTACGTAGTACGAGAAGAACCGGATTTTTGCTGAGGTTAGTAGTCATATCTTTTTAACAAAAATTCTTATGAATTATTTATTTTTATATTGAATAATGTTTATTATTCTATATTGTAGGTCACTCCCCGGTCTAAAGGCCAAATTTTTAGTGTTGGTTCACTGCAGTAAGAGGCTTCTTCAACAACTTCCGATGTTTAGCGTCCCCGTCTCAACCCGAAAGATCTTGAGGCGAAGCTTCAGAAGACTCAGGAGCTGTTAGTTGAGACTCAGACAGAGTTATCATTTTTAAACAGAAGGTTAACTCTCATATCGCGCTGTTCGATTTCATGGCGCAATCGAACCCCGCTTTTGAATACTTCTACACGTAGCATCAGCAACGAGAGCAGTAGAAGCAACGCCAACGGGAGCAGAAACAACAAAAATAGATTTTAGGTTTTTTTTTGTAAAATATATTTAAATTTCTATTTTATTTTTAATTATAATTTCAAATTTATTTTATTTTAAATTATTATTTGAATTTATTATTATCATTTAATTAATTTTAAATTTTAAATATAAAAAATTTAAAATTCATATTTTGCGAGTGATTTGCGAGCATCCCTCGAAAAATAACTCATAAAACATTTGCTAGGAAATATCCCTCGCAATTCTCTCGCAAGTTATTTGCTAGAAACTTGCGAGGATCCATCGCAATTTTCTAAAAAAATATTTTTGCGAGAGATTTTGGAGGAATCCTAGCAAAATCTTAGCAAATTTTCGTCTGTATTATCAATCGCAAAAGTCTTACTCGCAGTTTCCTCGCAAATTTGCAAGGAATTAGCGACAATGTAGTTTCCTCGCAAATTTGCGAAGAAAAAACGAGGAAACCCGGTTTACGACCAGTGTATACCGACCGAAAGAATTTTCTCGCAAACCGAGATTTGTGAAGAAATTGCGAGGAAATTCGTCCTTGAAATTGTCCAGTTTTCTTATATTGAATATGTTATGGATTTTGATCGAATCGGCTAAGGTGCATGGTAGTTGATTAGATTCTCTGTCTCCTTGGTGTGTTGGAGAAGAGACCCTCTCGACTCTGTGTAGGAAGATCTTTGTTACTGTGTGAAGACTCACCCTCAGAGGCGCGTACGTGAAGGCTTCATGTGTCGCCATGAGACTACCTAGATTAGACCGAGTCACAAACAAAACGTACAATTGTCTATGGTTGTGGTGTTAGTCGGATTTCCAATAGCTTCTTCCTAACGAGTCCACTCACATTATCTTTTTTTAATCCCTCCTGGAGTCAGTCGTGGTGGCTCAAGGTGGGTTTCGGTCTAATTTCTTCTTACGGTTGCATAAGACTCCAACTCTCCACATGAGTATTCTAAGAGTTAACTTCTAAAATACTCTTAAAAGTTTAAAATCAATCCACCATACTCCTTCATCATTGTTGTGAAACTAATGGAAAAACATTCATTACTTTATTAATGAATAAGGA
>OVAN01016460.1:0-10594 GCA_900406275.1 Anastatica hierochuntica
AAAGATAAAAAGAGCATTTTCGACTTTTGTGCAAATAGGAGGTGTATATTTAAAAAACATTAAAAAACAAGTGTAAATGTAAAATTTCTTTTTTTTTTAAGTGTATTTTTGTAAATTAATCTATTATATATGTTACACCCAAAAGTAGATGTGGAAAAGAAATGAACCATATAAAATGTGAAAATGAGGCTACATTAAGGTCATGTAAATTTCATACCATTGTATTTTTTTTTTTCATTCTATTAGTAACTAGTATGGCTCTAACTCACATCTAAAAACTATCTTAAAAGTGAAGAATTGTCACAACATTTATATATTGACTCACTACACCGTCAAATTATTGATATGGGACTGTTGATACACTTCCCTTTCACGCTTATATCTGAGCATTCGAAACTTGGAGTTTTTTTGTGGATAACGACGAGGTGCACCCACAATCAAATATCTTATCGAGCCTAAACTGAATAATTACTCTCATACTATATTAGTAATTGTGAATTTAACTCAACTCCAAAAGCTAATTCAAAAGCGAAAGATTGTCACAACACTTGTATATTAACTTATTACATTTTTAAACTGCATTCTTAATTTGTGAGGATATTTTGAATGAAATGTGTCTAGCTAAGGACATCATATTAGAGATGTCGGTTATTTATTATGAAACGTGTTTTCATTAATGTACTTTTGTACAAACAAACACAGAAGTTAGATTGAAACTATTATTATTTTATTATGAAACGTGTTTTTCTTTGTACTTTTGTACAAACAGAAGTTAGATTGAAATTTAAAATGGGACATATATGGACGACAATACATGTCACATTGTCTTTTCTAACACATCAAACACATCAATAACTGTTGTACACAAATCAAACTAGAATTTGATGTTTAGTTTCCTCGAACAATCATAGATTCTTTTCTTGAAAAAAGACACTATTGTGGTTGATTTCTTCGGTTCATACGTAACTAGAACTGAAAGTACCTTCCTTTATAGCTTTAATTATCATATAAATGTTTACTTTTTGGACCATAAATGTTAATATTATTTTATTTAACATTTGTAGTGGTAGGTGATCTAGCAAATTATAACTAATATAACTTTTGTATAATCGTATTTTCTATTCACTTATTTTTCTTTCGGAAATTTATCAATGAGACTTTTTTTTTCCAATCTTTAAATTTTAGAATAAAAGCGATGTTTTGATGATTCGTATATTTTGCGAAAATTGCGGGTTGATTTAGAAGAAAAGTTTAAAATCACAAAAAGAATTCGAATTGAAGTAAACACTTGATTATTGTTTCTTTTTACCGAATGTGTGAATAAACAATTATAATGTTTTAGTACTTGTATTTATAGTCCAAAAAATCGACTTTCTAAACCAATCTAATTTTGGGTTCTACAACTAGCGGAAGAGGCCATTGATACATAGAGATTTAGGTCACTGCCACATAACAATGTATATCTACTATATACCATGCATGTAGTGTATTTGTAATATTAACTAAAATAACAAACCCTGATTTGTATGTCTTGTTGTCTTATTATTAAGAGACATAAAATACATAAAATCAAGTTGTCTTGGTCCAATGGTAAAAGAGCTCCAACTGGAGTGCACGTCCCTGTACTCGAGTTTTGGCCACTGCGGAATTCACATGCAGGTTGCAGCGTCCAGGAGCTGACACGTGGATAACCGTTTGGTCGTCCACATGGCTAGTCTAAGCGATTCGATAGTCTAACACGTGGACCTCTGCCATGTCAGATAACCGATAATCTAACACGTGGACCTTTGCCCTGTCGATGAGCGTTAAGATATCTGGGTTATCAAAAAAACATAATGTAAGTAATAAAGTAGCTTCTCTATGATTTTATAAGCCTCCTACATAGTTCACCTAGAATTGGCATAGACGTTTAAGGCATTAAGTGCTTGATGTTGGGATTGTGTCTAACACAATTAGAACATTACTTATTAGTATTATAATTGTCAATTTTAAATTTGAATATTACTTGTATGGTACAAAGAACCTAACATTTAAAACCAATGTTTCTTGGTAAAAAAATGTTATCTTTTGTTCGTATTTTATCACTGTTGTTACATATCGTGTACGTGGGACATGGCTATAATCATCAAAGGTGGAGACATATTGCTAGAGATAGGTGTCTATCTTTAGTCCATAAGTTTATAAATCTAACTCTGCAAATACATATTTTAAAAGAATCTGACTATTGGTAGGTCGACGATGTCTATATCTTGTCAGAAACTGAGTTATTAAATACTGCCTACAGAAGTTATACATCAAAGTTGGAACAAACTTAAATTTTGGATTGACTTGTTGTAGAGTGTATGCAAAACCAAGAAAGATTACAACACCAACAAAATAACAAGAAAGAAAAAATGTATATATTAGGGATGGGTGCTTGGTTTTGGAGTCGAGTCTGGTTCAGATCCATTCGGTTTTGAGTTTTAGGAGGCATAACATTAAGCTCCGTTCGAATATTTTTTTATAAGATGGGTCGAGTTCGGTTTGGATATATTTACCCAAAATTTGAGTACACATGCAATTTTAGTAACATAAGAGAAACCTGAGTATGCTCGAAATTGTTTCAACTTCGATTCAGGTTCGAATGTTTTCAAGTTTTCAGATCTTTTACGGATTTTTCATGTTCTTCCGACTTTTCGGATTCGGGTTCCGTTCAAAGTTACTGAATTTTTTTGGATTTTTTGGTTTTTGTATTCAGGTTTTTGAAGTATATGTTCGAGTTATGGTCCGACTAGGATAATTTTCGATATCATATACATCGTTGAATGGATCCATTCTTGTGCTTTTCTAAATCGGTTCGATATCTTGGGTTCGGTTTTTTTTCCAACTCTAGTATGTCTATATATATATTCATGTTAAACTTAGTGGTAGTGTATCCGATGAGACCCTTTGCGATCGGGTTTAGATTTTTTTTTTCACTTCCAAAAGTTTAATTAATCATTTTTCTATGGTTATTCGCTTAATTCGCTCTTTCGTTTTCGGATCAAATCAAAAAATTTATTTTTAATTAGTATTATCTTTTTCCCGAAGTAATTTTACCGATGATTTTTGTCCGATTAGATTTAGATTTGAGAGTTAATGTTATTGTTGTGGACATTACAGAACCAACCAAAAGGCATAATTCCAAATCAAAAATATGTTGCCAAAATATGAAGAAAGTAAATAAAAAACAATCGAGCTAACAAATTTGTTATTGAATTCTTGATTTTCTAACAACTTTTGGCGACACTTTTTAAGTTCGTTAACGAGAGAGTTGTTACATAAATTAAGTGGTTTGGTTGAAATGATATAGTTCAATGCTAATTTGGTAATAAATGAGTTGTATAACATACTTTAGTTCCGAATCTATGGGAACGTATGAGATTTGAATTTGCACTAGAATCTCTTAGTCATAAAATACAGTAAATGGGTTGCATAGTATAGATATATGAAAATAATATTATTTGTTCACATTAAAAGAAAAAAAGTTAGCTTTAAAGTATATAGTTTATGTGTGTACACAACGACACTCAGAAATATTTTTTACCGGGCTCATAATATATTTATTACATAAAAAATGTTATGGAGCATAATAAACTAAAATTAGCCAATTATACTACCAATTTAACCACTACTTACATGAAATAAAAAAAAAATATTTAAGGGTGTTATATTCAAAGATGTAAAAAGGTTTTGGAATATAATCCACTAAACTCCACATTACTCTTGCGAAAAAAAAACTCCACATTACTCGATGTGTTAATGAATATATTGACACATTTTTGATTACTAAAATAATTTTTGTACCTAAAATGCCTTTTTAATATTTTGTAATCGAAATATTAGTTTTCAAAAACGCCATTAAAAAAATTACACTAAAATTTTTGTAATTCTGGTTCAATTTATAATAACTAATAAATATACAAGCTCACTGCTGAGAGTTCTTTATTTCAACTGCATGAACTAGTTTAACTTATTTTGTCTATGGACGAGATTAATTAAGTACTATATTACTCTCACAAGAAAACTAAAAATTATTGAAAAAAAAACTAGAGATATTACAAAAAAAAATGGAACTAAAGACGCAGATCCAAACTCACGTGGTCTTGTGCATTGGTCTTGGACTCATGAAACAGATTATGACTACTCGTACCACCATGATCACCGATGAACAAAGGCATATATCTATTGTACCATGAACGTTCACGGTTAAATCTTGATGATGAGTTAAACCTACGCCATAACCCTAATCTCGCAGCATTGATTTGAGAAGCTTCAAGGCTAAAACGTTCCTCGATGAATCTAGAACCAGCTGCTGCAACGTTGTTTTGGTGGCGGTGGAAGAAAGTGGCTGCGTTTGAATGGAGGTTGAAGCGTTTTGTTTGTTGACGTTCTCTTTTGTGTGCGTTTTGATGTCCTCCTAGGGCTTGTGAAGTAGGGAAGTTCCGACAACAAAAGTGACACTTGAATCTCTTGTCTTTGTTATTGATATTCACACTACTTTCGTTGAAGCTTTTACTGCCTTTGTAGTAACTTTCCTTGGACGTAGACTCTTCATGAGAAGTCGCAAACTCGAAGCCAAAGAGACGAATAGGTTCTTCTTTAGGAGAGAAAGAGTTAACATTCATGAAGTCGTGAGTCTTCATCTTGATGATATAGTGATGAGGCTAGTGAGTACTTACGTGGCTAAGGAAAGAAAGCAAAAGAAAACATGTTTTTGAGTTATGTTTTTGTTTGTCTATAAGAGCTAAGTCAAGTAATACATTGGCTTTTGTATATCTATTTCTCTCAACTTTATGTTGCAACTTGCAAGTACGGCTTCTGCATGTTTCTAACATTTAATTTTCGATGGGGTATATACATAAATAATTGACATTAAAACAACCATACATATAAACGCACATTTATATTTTGGTTAGTCTCCATATATTTATTTTTTTCTAGCTACATTCTTTTTTAATTTGTTGATTATATATAATCTTGTGCATGTTGACTTGATAAGCTAAAGAAAAACAAATTCAACTATTTTTGATGACCATATATATATATATATATATATANATGACCATGATAGTCTATAATATTAGATTGTATTAGAGTATTAGTTGCTATAATTGGTTGCTTCTTCTAGATACTTTTATTGAAGTTTTGTGTTATGGTTTTTACCGGTTAAACTACAATCTTAATGGTCGGAATCAAGTGTCCAATCTTTCATATCTTATCAACAAGGTCACTTTCAAGTAACCCTCCGGTTAAATTTTTCGATCTAATTGCTTTTCTGCAAGTCATGCCGGGAACTTAGCAATGAAATATCCTTAGAGCATGATCAATGGGAGAACCCTAATAGGGTTCTTAAGTATTATTTAATTAATAAATTAAAGTTAAGAGACCCATTAGGGGTTTTTAGTGTATTTTGGGTATTATTGCAAGAATCTCTAATGGGTTTTTAAAAAAAATATTTTTAAAAAAATAATATTTTCGGTTTCGGTTCGGTTCATTATGGTATTAATGTTCAGATATTTTCAGATATATTCAGATATTTTCGGGTATTTTTGAGTATATTTTTCGGGTATTTTCTGATATATTCAGGTATTTTCGGTTCGGATCGAGATATTTTAAACGGATCTAAAACCCAAAAAATCATAAACGTATCTGAAACGGATCCTAATACCGACAAACAAAAAAAATCGAAAAAACCGATCCAAAACCGATCCGAAAAATGAAATTTTTCTGATCAAAAAAAAAGAAGGAAGAGACTGCTAAGAGCCGATCCTTCCGTAAGATATTTAAGAACCGGTCTCTTAATATTTTGTATTATTTTATTTTTTTAATTAAAACTTTTTTTAAGAACCGACGGTAGAACCCGCGTTAAAGATGGTCTTAGAGATTAAAATAGTGCTTTTGGTTCATCTATTCGTAAGTTGTTAGCATTAAACTAGGTGTTCACCATAGTTTGGTCCTAAAATGTTGTCTTTTTTTTGTAAAATTAAAATGTTGTCTTTGAAAACCTTTTTTATTTCCTTGTTTTTTTTCGGGTATTTTTAAAATTTTTAGCTTTAGTTAGTTTTCTTAGATTCAATAGTCTTTGATCCTTCAAGAACTCATTGTATCATTACCATTAGTAATAAAAATTTACATTTTCATCAAAAAAAGAGAAAAACTACAATCATTGTTATATCATGACAATGTTTCATGAAGAGTTACAGTACATTTGTTTGTTGCCAATATCGTATATTTAATTCAATGTTTCTATTTCTATATTAAATAGTGACAGCTTAAGACTTTTATGGTCAGTGAGGCTATAAACTTAAATTTTCTCTCGTGCCCTAAGTACAACTTTTTTTCCTTTTCTTATGATTCATTTTAGAGAGACCATGAACTAACATATAGTACAATTTTTTATTTTTCATGTGGATCCCTCAAATTAATATAAATGTTAAATGTGATATGTCACATCTTTGTTTCCCCATCTACACGATTCTTCTTTTTTTAAGTTTAGATTTTGTTTTTAGATCGTTTTAAAAGTTTCTTTACGTTTAATGTTAACTCTCCATGAACAAATGATAGTTTAGTTACATCCTCATCGTTTGTCATATTTGTTGTCTTGTGATTCACTGCCAACAATAAACTAAACATTTGAATATTGTCTCGTGTAACAACAATAAGACTTTGAATTGAAGACCAAATCGCAAGAGAAAGAGTTTCAAGACAAACTTATAAGTCTAAACTCAGCAAGTAGGTTCTTGTGGGATGATGTAA
This sequence comes from Anastatica hierochuntica, assembly GCA_900406275.1. NCBI lineage: Eukaryota > Viridiplantae > Streptophyta > Magnoliopsida > Brassicales > Brassicaceae > Anastatica > Anastatica hierochuntica. The sequence goes on from OVAN01016460.1 coordinate 6,778, forward strand.
TGGGCAGACTTGACCTAAAGATATTTCTTGACTAAACCATAACAATTGATATTTTTAAGAAATCGTTTAAATGCATTAATGAGACTAAAACGGTAGATTTAGATGAATGTATTCAACCAATGATTTGGAGAGATTTGTATTAAAATATGAAATTTCATTTTATGCAAACAAAATATTTTTAAAAATTTCAAAATACACTGTTATAATTGGAATAATGATTTTAAAATGTATTTTCAAATTTTAACCAAAAATGCATCTTCTAATTCACCATTATTGTAAATATATTATTTTAAATGACTTTAAGGTGTTCCGGTGAAATTTTTTATTAAAATTACAAAGATTTAAATCACATGATTTTATGTGAAATTACAAAAAAAATTAATAACAAACCGGAACAATTTCTATAATTTCTTAAAGTCTTCAAAATGCGAAATAACTTCCATATTCCCTAAAATTTTAAATATGTGAGATCCAATACAATCATTAGACTCGATTCTTTAAAAAAAAAAACGATTTCGTTAGTTAATAACTATTCAACATCTAAGCATTAGTTTTATGGATTTTAGCCCATGAACTGGCTAATGGACATCGATAAAGAACACAAAAAACAACAATACCGTCAATAGTGGTTCCTTAGAAAAACATTTGAGTGGTTAAAAATCCACATATGCGATCATGTATACCGGAATTGGACACTACTAAATCACGTTGTCTCCTGTAATAGAATTATTTAACTATGGATCAGACTTTATCGATCTACCTAATAACTACTGTAAAAAATAAAATAGAAAGAGCAACTTAACGATACATTGAACACAACACGGCATGGTTAGAGCAAGTCAAATACTGTTAAAAAAAGTTCAATGATATTATATAAGAAGAGGAGGACGTTCCCTAATTAACCACTTAATTTTATATTATTCAAAACATTCGATAAAGCTTTTCATATGTTTTAATTTTGTTTAGAAAGAATAAAGTAATAATATAAAATTAATTTCGCTTTCTTCATATACTAATGTTATGAAACAAATATCCTCTTTGTGACTAAAATAATCATTAATTTTTAACGTATATTATGTTCATAATTAACTGAATTGGTTAAAATGAACATAACTTAACATATATACATCTTAAACTTATTGAAAGTTACAAAGAGATTCTCCACCACTAAGAATTTTTTATTGCATACAAACAACTTAGCACGTCCTCTAAATGCATTTGGAAGTGCCATACACGAACCCAAGTTGCTAAAAAATATAATGATTTATGCAATACCGAGAGTAAATATAAAGGGCTTTCACGTTGAACTATATCATAACAAAAACAAAGAAACCAAAAGAGCAGCTACGACTAAGATGAGATCCTCAAGAGCAATGGCCCTAGGGCATTGCATGGTTTATGTCATGGTCTTTAGTGCTATCGCGGCTACAACGACAGCATACACTTACTCGTCCCCTCCAACACCGCGATACAATTCGCCCATCCATAAAGACAAATCACCCTACCCACCCAAAAAGTATTCTCCATATTACTCTGCATCACCACCACCACCGGAATATAGAAGACAAGGTCCTAAATACACTCCACATCCAAAACCGTATGTTTATAACTCTCCACCACCTCCACCGTACTACTCACCTTCACCTAAGATTGACTACACATCTCCTCCACCACCATACGTCTACAGCTCCCCACCACCTCCACCATACTATTCCCCTTTTCCCAAAGTAGATTACAAGTCTCCTCCACCACCATACGTCTACAACTCTCCACCACCTCCACCATACAATTCTCCTTCTCCCAAAGTCGATTACAAGTCTCCTCCACCACCATATGTTTACAGCTCCCCACCACCTCCACCTTATTATTCTCTTTCTCCAAAGGTCGATTACAAGTCTCCTCCACCACCATACATCTACAACTCTCCACCGCCTCCACCATACTATTCTCCTTCTCCAAAGGTTGAATACAAGTCTCCTCCACCACCATACATCTACAACTCTCCACCACCTCCACCATACTATTCTCTATCTCCTAAAGTTGAATACAAGTCTCCTCCACCTCCATACGTCTACAAATCTCCACCGCCTCCACCATACTATTCTCCTTCTCCAAAGGTTGAATACAAGTTTCCTCCACCCTCATACGTCTACAACTCTCCACCGCCTCCACCATACTATTCTCCTTCTCCAAAGGTTGAATACAAGTCTCCTCCACCACCATACATCTACAACTCTCCACCACCTCCACCATACTATTCTCTATCTCCTAAAGTTGAATACAAGTCTCCTCCACCTCCATACGTCTACAAATCTCCACCGCCTCCACCATACTATTCTCCTTCTCCAAAGGTTCAATACAAGTCTCCTCCATCCCCATACGTCTACAACTCTCCACCGCCTCCACCATACTATTCTCCTTCTCCAAAGGTTGACTACAAATCTCCCCCACCACCATATGTCTACAACTCCCCACCACCTCCACCATACTATTCTCCTTCTCCAAAGGTTGATTACAAGTCTCCTCCACCCCCATACGTCTACAACTCTCCTCCTCCTCCACCTTACTACTCTCCTTCTCCAAAGGTTCAATACAAGTCTCCTCCACCCCCATACGTCTACAACTCTCCACCGCCTCCACCATATTATTCTCCTTCTCCAAAGGTTGACTACAAATCTCCCCCACCACCATACGTCTACAACTCACCACCACCTCCACCATACTATTCTCCTTCTCCAAAGGTTCAATACAAGTCTCCTCCACCCCCATACGTCTACAACTCTCCACCGCCTCCACCATACTATTCTCCTTCTCCAAAGGTTGACTACAAGTCTCCTCCACCCCCATACGTCTACAACTCTCCACCGCCTCCACCATACTATTCTCCTTCTCCAAAGGTTGACTACAAGTCTCCTCCACCCCCATACGTCTACAACTCTCCACCGCCTCCACCATACTATTCTCCTTCTCCAAAGGTTGACTACAAGTCTCCTCCACCCCCATACGTCTACAACTCTCCACCGCCTCCACCATACTATTCTCCTTCTCCAAAGGTTGACTACAAGTCTCCTCCACCCCCATACGTCTACAACTCTCCACCGCCTCCACCATACTATTCTCCTTCTCCAAAGGTTGACTACAAGTCTCCTCCACCCCCATACGTCTACAACTCTCCACCGCCTCCACCATACTATTCTCCTTCTCCAAAGGTTGACTACAAATCTCCCCCACCACCATACGTCTACAACTCACCACCACCTCCACCATACTATTCTCCTTCTCCAAAGGTTGAATACAAGTCTCCTCCACCCCCATACGTCTACAACTCTCCACCGCCTCCACCATACTATTCTCCTTCTCCAAAGGTTGACTACAAATCTCCCCCACCACCATACGTCTACAACTCCCCACCACCTCCACCATACTATTCTCCTTCCCCAAAGGGTGATTACAAGTCTCCTCCACCCCCATACGTCTACAACTCTCCTCCTCCTCCACCTTACTACTCTCCTTCTCCAAAGGTTCAATACAAGTCTCCTCCACCCCCATACGTCTACAACTCTCCACCGCCTCCACCATACTATTCTCCTTCTCCAAAGGTTGACTACAAATCTCCCCCACCACCATACGTCTACAACTCTCCACCACCTCCACCATACTATTCTCCTTCTCCAAAGGTAGACTACAAGTCTCCTCCACCACCATATGTCTACAACTCCCCACCACCTCCACCATACTATTCTCCTTCCCCAAAGGTTGATTACAGGTCTCCTCCACCCCCATACGTCTACAACTCTCCTCCTCCTCCACCTTACTA
>OVAN01016461.1:0-10593 GCA_900406275.1 Anastatica hierochuntica
TTCTTTACATTAAACCCTTCTTTGAACTCCAAACCGAATGGATGAGATGTACTTCCCATAAGTAAAGAACTCACGCCTATGGTTAATTGAATGTAAAAAGAAATTGGCGATGAGGTAGTCTATATGAATGCTTAGCTTAGATTCTAAGAGTTGGTCTTGTGATGATAATGGAGAAGTACTTAGACTCTTAGATGATATTTGCACTATTTTACTTGTCTTGAGGACATTAGGCATAAGGCATTACTTTTCCTATCTTGGTTTTGAGTTCCCATTTGCAAACCTAATTTCCGGGATTGGTCTTTGTCGTTTGCTAGAGGACAAGCAAAAGACAAGTCCGGGGGTGTTGATGTGTATATATTTTCATGCATAATTAGGTTCATTTTAGCTTAGTTTCATCAACTTTTAGGTTGTATATATGGCATTTAAGTCTTAGAATGCATTAGTTTGAGTCTAGAGTCTAGTTTAGGAACATCTTGCATTTGCATGCCTTTTCTTTGCATTTTGTAGGTGCAACTTGGGATGGATCTATGGAGGCTCTAGGCATGGATTCAAGATGGATTTGATGCTAAAAAATCATGGAGAAAAGGAGCAAAAGGCTATGGAAGAGTTGGAGGTCAACTAGGCATCAAAGAGTAGCAAGAAGCATCAAAAACTGCTCAAGGGGAGCTCCCATCAACGTGCAGGTCGATGGCCAGCTACCTAGGGTCGATGGCCAGCAACTTGGGCAGCAACCAACATCTTCTCCTCTGGAGGTTGCCAGCCATCGACCCCAGGTTAGCTCCCATCGACCTAGGACGTCGACGGCTGACAACCTTGGCCGAAAAGACCCCTCTTTTAGGGCTTCCTTCACTCTCTTTTTAGTATAAATACATCCTTATGCTCCAAGAACAAAAGAGAACCTTTCTATCATCTTTTCTACATCTTTTTAGACACTTATTTAAGATCAAAACCTTGTAATAACACTTTGATTTATTTAAGTTCTTTGGATTTTTTTCTCTCTAATCTTTCTCTCTAGATCTATTTTTCTAAACCATGGGAGCTCAAAGACCCATTTCATGTCTTTGGATTTTCATGAGATTTAGTGAGTAGATCTTTCTTGGATCTTGAGATATGGTAGGCTAGGGTTAGATTTAGGGTTTGTAATGGATGTTTAGGCTAGATCTTAGCATGATTTCTACTAGGTTTAGTTTAGTTTTTCAAAGTTCATTGCTTGCTCAAAGACGCCTAGAAAGTGTTCGATGTAATGCTTGTGAGAATTAGATCTATGTTTTTCATCTTGAGCTATGAGAGTAGTTTTCCTTTAGGAACACCAAGGCGTTAAATGGCTATAAGGTCTTGAGACTCACTATCACTTACATGCTTAGATAGGCTACAAACGAGAGTTTAGCCTTGTAGTGTGTATGGGATGAATAGATCTCCGTCACGAGAGTGGGTTGATCGAAAAAAAGGGATCCTTGGTCTAGAAATAACTAGATCCTTTAATAAAGCCTTATTCAAATCCATTACATCTCTAGATTGAACCAGAACCCATAACCATTGTCTCAAGATCCTACATTTCTTTTGATTAGATCCAAGTTTTTCTTTGCTTGCTTTACTTTTACGCTATTTTGTTATTGCTTTCTTTATTTGAACAATCACCATGATTACCCTCTCTTTTGATTAGGCTTAGTAGAGACCCGTGACAATCTCTTACTAGATCGCCACCTAGACTAGGAGCCTTACTGTGTTCTCCTTGTTTAGATTCTACTAAGTCAAACCTTTAAATCTTTGGACGATCCTAAAATACTACAATTGACCCCGTTCTCTTGCGGGATTGAGCGTAGGGTATTAGGTCTTATAAATTATTAACTTTGACCTCCGGGAAATCCCACGTCATATATATATATATATATATATACACACATACATATTACATTTATTTATTTCTTTGAGAAGATAGCTACGATAGATGATGAAATTATTGTACATAGTATTCTTAAAGATCTTGTGTTATACATTATAACTTTACCCATTTCTCTAGTTTTGGCGCATGAATAAAAAATGAATAAAAAATATATTTACTGACATAACTAAAAATGAATAAAAATGCATGAAAAGATAAATTTTATCTAAATCGAGCATCTTCATTTTTGAGGTGACACAAAAATATACTTTCTGTCATAATTCCTTACAAGTCTATCTTAGCACGAATTGAATTAACTATTTGCTGATTTATTTGTCGATTTCCAGCAAAAAAGAATGAACTTCGATTTTTTCAAAAAAAAAGTATAATGTAAATACAAATAATGGAATAACAAAAATATATACTCATGATAATTAACTTACAATTACATTTTTATTAACTTATCATTAAACACTTAAATAGAATTAATTAACTTATAATTGAAATTCTATTTTGTAGTTTTAATTTAATTATATATAATTAATAAATAGAATTTTAAAGGTTTGATTAATAAAGTGTGGACACTTGTCCATTTTATGTGTGATGAGGTGACACTCTCATGCATAGAGTTGCTCAAAAATTATATATACTAGAAGAGAACCCACACAATGCACAAATTTTTTTTTATTTATATTCTAAATAAAGTTATTGATATAAAATACTTATTACATTAATGATTTAACTATTATTATTCTATTTTTTTATCAACTGATTAAGATTAATATAAAAAGAGGTCTAGTACAAGAAATATAGAAAGTAAACTTAAAATGGAGCTACCTAGAAACCTGAAACCGCAAAACAAAGACCATAAAAGCAAAGCTTCCCACATTCCATCATTCAATTGCAGGGTTTGAAACCACAACAATCCACATCAATCCACCTGTTTCTTTGCATCAATAATCTGAACAAGCCAACTAGAAGAACCCGCAACAATATACGATTGTCGTCTATCCTCCATAGTCACACTCCGAGCAATGAGAAATGCGTTTCTATTTTACTTAAAATCTCATACTGAGTTAACCATTCCCTCACACCATTCAAAGCTAACAGTAAATCATTTGCCTGACCTTGAAACTTTGGCCACTCCGGAGGTCTTGTAACAGCTCCAATGAGCTCCTTAGCTTCAACTGCAAAAAAAACTTGGCTCATACGATGGCTTCACATACTTTCGATCGCCCATAAAAAGCCACATTGTTTTGCGTGAGAAAGAGATTCAATGTTCCCAAATGCATGTCGGTTGTGCGATATAACCACTCCCCGCAAATCTTTTAAAATCCATGACGCCCCACTTAACTTTTTCTTTTTAGACCAAGAAAGACCTACATTGCTTTGAACCCACATTGGTGGAGGAGGAATCCAAGAAACCACTTCAGTCTGCCTCCTTTGGGAACTATTAGAAGCACGATACACCATTTGAGGTTGAGCTTGGAGCCATTCCTCTGCATCCCCATATATTTTTTTAAACTCTCAAGAACACCAAACTGTCTACCTTCAAAAAGAAGAGTATTCCTATTCTTCCAAAAGATCCAAAAGATCCAAGGAAACACGAGACGATTTTGTTGAGACAAGCGGTGTCAGTTATGGATTTGCAGCAAGTAATGGAAGTTCACGTAGATAGAAGACTCATGAAAACCACTCTCCAAAGAAGGAAAATTAACCATAGTCCAAGTTTTTCTCGCTTTTGGACATGTGAAAAGAATGTGATTAATACTCTCATCCTCCATTCTAAAAATCAGACAGTTTGGATCAACACTCATGCCTCTGCGTCGCAATGCTTCAACCACTTCCAATGCTCCACACAATACTTTCCATAAGAAAACTTTGATCTTAGGAGCTGTACACAACGACCATATCTTCTCTTTCAAAGAGTTTAGAGAAGGTTGAATTGTTGCTTCACAAAAAAATATTTGGCTTATAAAGTTGAAAACTTAACCACTAACCGAATTTCACTGAATAATTGCCATTTCTTGTATGCAACCAGAACTAGTAGTCTCTTGTGTACAACCAGCACTAGCAGTTTTTCCCTTCGGATAATTTCCATCTTTTGAATACTCGAAGGGAAAAATGCTCAGTCATCTTTGCAATATTCCACTTTGAAGAAGAAGGATCGATAAGCTCATGGATTGCAAAGTTCAAATGAATTTTACGATTCTTAAACAAAGGACGCCTCAACTTCCCATCAAAAATCCATGGATTCAACCACACCCTTCTAGATCTACCATCCCCTCTCATTTTACGAAGTCCCTTCACTAGTAACTCTTGACCATGTACGATACTTCACCACACAAAGGATGGGCGCTTACCAATCGAAGCTTCCAAAAAATCATTACCGGAATAGTAGCGGCTCGGAAGAACACGAGCAAATAACAAATATGGCTCAGTCAAAGCTCGCCAAGCTTGCTTGGCTAACAATGCTTGATTGAAAAGTTCAATATCCCGAAACTCTGATCCTCCATCCTTCTTGGGAGACAAAGTTTGTCCCAACTAAACCAATGTATACTCTCTTTACGTTTAGAATTACTCCATCAGAATGATGCCATAACACTAGTTAAGTTAGCGCATGTTTTTTTTGGGAAGTTTGAACATCGACATCACATATACATGCATAGCTAACGTGACCAACTTGATAAGTATCTCTTTATCACTCAGTGAAAGAAACTGATTGCTCCAGCCATTCAAACGAGATTGTAATCTCTCACGAACATAGCTTAGGATTTCAACTTTGGATCTCCTAAAGCATTCCGACAAACCCAAATAAAATCCCACACCGCCTTCATTAAAATGTTAATACATCGTTGAATCTGCAATTTCAAAGTGGCATCAACATTTGCACCAAAAGTGATGGATGGATTTTCCACGTTTATTATCTGGCCCGATGCCAACTCCGTAAGATCTGATTCAATGTTTCGCATTGAGCCACAATCGCCTTACACACAAATAAACTATCATGGGCGAACAATAAGTGGTGAACCATTGGGCCATTCTCCGAAAACTGAATACCTTGAAGACGACATGAAAGCTCGGCTCGCGAGAGAAAATGAACCAACCCTTCGATACAGAGCACAAATAGCAACTGAGACAAAGGATCGCCTTGTCGTAAACCTCGTTTCGGAGTAACTGTATCGTGTTGCTGGCCATTGATGCATACGTAATACTTTACCTGATTTTACACAAAACATGATCCACTCAATCCACTTGTTGTTGAAACCGAGCGCTTCCATTAAACTCTAAAGATAAGAACATTCTATTCGGTCGTAAGCCTTGGACATGTTAGTTTTAAGAGCCATAAACTCAGCAGAAATGGTGGGATCTGTTCGCAAACTGTGCACTAGCTCGTGAGTGACAATAATATTGTCTGAAATTAGTCTCTTAGCTACAAAAGCCGACTGAGTGTTGGATATGAGGCTGTCCATACATGGCTTCAAGCGAAACATAAAAATTTTAGAGACAATCTTGTAGAGAACGAAGCATAAGCTAATGGGACGCAAATCACCCATGACGAAAACAATGTCTTTCTTCGGTAAAGCCAAATTAAAGTAAAGTGGAGTTCAAATGTATTTCATCTTCCATTTCGTCTGGTTTTTCCTATTTCATCGTATACTTCTCTTTATACATGAGAATTTGTTATCTTTGATAACTTTTTAAATGTTATGACTTTTAATTTTTTCAACTTTTAATGTTATATCTTTTTCAATTTGATACCTTGCTCGTTTTTCTTTATTTGCACTGAGATTGGTGGATCACTGCTAAAATTAGCTATACCATAAAAACAAAAATGTCAAATATATAAAGGTATTACCCTCTCTTTTCTAATATTTTAATGTGTTAAATTTTTTGAATATTACAAGATTATATAAGTCTACATTTAAATAATTAAGATCTAAAAAGCATACAAAAATAATATAAAAACTGTAAACAATTTTTGATAAATTAAAATTTTTATTATGTTATACATGTTGTTTATATGTTTATAAAATGAAAATATCATACATTTGTCATATTTCATGTAAACTGAATACAAATGCTACAATTTAAAGAATGTCAAGATAATATTTAAACTGGCTTGAAGAATATTTGGATCTTACAAATCAAAATTTAGATTACTATATTTCAATACTTTACATATGTAGTTAATATACTCTTTAAAGAGAGTAAGAAAGAATTGGCAAGAATGAGAAAGGATATTATATGTAATGACAATCTTATGTGAATTAAAGATAGCATTTTAAGCTTGAAGTCCCTTTCAGTAGCTAACCCAGCCTTCTCCACCGTTAATCATGTAATCGACTTGTCTTAACCTCACCATTGTAGTCTCATAAGCATCTTCAATCTCTTTTAAAATTCCAACCATAGTCCTCTAATTTCCTCTGACTGCTCATCCTCCTTCCAACCATCACTTCAGCCACTGAACAAACCGGCACAATAGCCGGGGCGGCAAACGCAACCCCTACCTTCCCCATCACAACACCAAACAAAACAAAATAATTTACAAAATCTGTTTGCTTCACCTAGCGACAACCACAATTACTCCATTAAAAAGAATAGAGTTTTAATTCTCATCATTGATTTTTTCACAAACTACTTAATTATCCTTTTGTTCTATTCCAATAATATTTTTTTGGACATGTATTATATTAATCACATCATATGTATATTGATTCTGATTACAACATAAAATCTGTTTTGCGATATTCAAATAACATGATTTTAGAATCTATTATATTAAAATAGAGTCATTATTTTGTATCTACTATTGAGAAGTCATAGTAGGATCATTTAATTAATTACATATGACAGATGTAATTATTTATATTAATCAATTAAATATCTAAAATTTTTAAAAAATCTTAGTAATCAATAAAGATATTAATAATAAATAAATTTTAACTATAATTTTGAATTTTACTTTTAGTTGTAACAAAATATGCCGAGAAAAAATCTAACAAAATCTTGCTAAAAAATTTAAATATTTTTTATTAAATAATGAATTAATTAATTTTGTAATTATTAATATATTATTATTATAAATTAATGTTAGTCAAAATTTCATTATAAAAAAAATAAAAATTCTAAGCTAATATAAATTTCATAACTATAGTCTATATTATATTAAGAAGTATTATATAAATTCAAGATGAAACCATTATATTAAATAGGTAAATTAAAATATTTGTTCTTTTAAAATTCTTAATTTAAATATTAAAGCGGGTTAAAATTTTCAGATTATGTAATATTATACAAAAAGTAAAATTATTAACATATGTTAAACTTTTATATCTACAACTATATATCTTCAAAAAAACATATTTGTAGAAAATTCTCCTATTTGATTATTTCATATATGAATGTATTGTACCTAACTCAAAAAATTAATAACAATTAATAAAAAAATAAAATGTATAAAACAAAGTACTATATATTTTTTTTTGATAAAATGTGAATATTCATTAAAAATGAAAGTTTGATTACACAAGTTTCTAAAGACCCAAAAAAGAATAAAAAGTCTTTTAGAAACAAAAGTTTAGAATTGAGACAGTCAACGCTAAAACAAGATTTCGATGACAATCGAAGAAGTAGAGAAATCCGACAACATCTCAGAACACGAACCCTGGTCTCCCGACGACGATTCCAAGCACGAACCCTAGTCTCCCGACGACGCTTCCAAGCACGAACCCTAGTCTTCCGACGACGCCAAAGGCACGAACCCAGACGAAGACCGACGACGCTTTTCCACACGAACCCAGACAAGACCGACGACGCTTTTCCACACGAACCCAGACGAGACTGACGACGCTCTAAGACACGAACCCAGTGAAATCCCACTTCTCCAAAATTACAAAACAAAACGAGGAGATGAAAAACCAAAGCTAGAAACATCTTCCCTCAAGACACTAGCACAACCTAAAAAATGGGTGAAACAACAACTGCCTCGAGAGGAGGGGAAAATTCAATAACCTGCACAGAGAAAACTAAGGGCTAAGCCCACCATGGTCGAGCAAGAACACCGACCGACGGTGCTGGGATGGCACAACCCTAACCGTAACACCACCAAAAAAGAAAAAGACTACAAATGACCGAAGTAGCTGCCTCTCTTCCGTTACGATTCGCAGATGAGAACCACATGGCGATGTTTCTTCACGCACTGAAAAACCCCCCGAGTGGTAGTCGGAGATCCAATTAGTACAAAAGATCAACTGACTTAGCCTAAAGAGAGGAAGCTAATCTCTCTTTCAATTCTCCTCATCACGATGCCATTTAGCCAAAAACCAAAGGTAGAGAGGATCTCGGCACAACAACACCAGAGCCATAGACGACTCCCTCGTGCCTCTGTCAAGTCAATAAACCTCACGCGCCGCCACGAGATGAATCTCATCAACACACGAAGATGTGAATCACCACCGTCGCACGCCAATGACATGAGTCAGAGCCTACCTTGAGAGAGATCTAGAACATCTCTTTCACCGCGACGCCGAGGTAAAAGTAGAAAGCTTAGTTCACCTCACCACTTCGAGGATACGAAACCGAAAGTCGGATCCACCAAGGAGGAGGTCTTTGGAGCTACACGAGTTGTTGCATCTCAGGTAGATCTGACAGTAGTGAGTGGATCTGAAGAAGCTACCGCCATCAACCACACCGCCCAAAAAGATTCCTCTGTCTCTCACGAACTCATCCGCCTCGCCGCTCCACCAGGAATCATCACCGTCTTCACCAAGATCCGGCCGAATCTATGAATCTACGGCCCAACCACCACTAGATTAGCATAACAGAAGAAAAGATCGTGAGATAGAGAGGAGGAGAAGTGGAAGACGAGAAGGATGGTGAGACGTGAAACCGGCCACGGCGGAAGACCACCGCAGCCGGCGGAGCTGCAACAACTTCTTTGATCGCCTTTAGAGGAAATAGAGAGAGGATTTTCTTTTACTTAGAACCAAAAGAGAGAGCGGCACCCTTAAAATACTATATATTAATAATGTAATAAGAGACCATATAAATTGTTTATGATAATATTAAAGTTATACATTTATAAAATGAAAAATACTCGCACGGACGTGCGGGTTAAGCTCTAGTTTGATTTATAGTTGAGTTATAGTAGCGCTATATTTTAGTAAAATTAGTAAAGTTCACATATAACTTCAAGTTATAAGTAAATTTCCCGTAGAAAAAACAAGTAATGAATGATATAGAATTTTATGATATGGGATTGATGCAATTAAGGGAACGTCGTAGAGTAAGCAAAGGGAAAATAAGGATCCATTCGTTAGAAGAAAAAGAATTTATCGAATAATAAACAAGATTTGAAATAAATGAGTATGTAAAAAGCTTAGCTAGAAAGATAGAAAGAGTTTTGCTAGAAATGTAATATATAAATAGTTGAGTTATTGCATCTTTCTCAAAATTATCAATTTCATAAGAAAAATAACGTTTTCTAGAAAAACAACATTTTGATTCGAGAGAGGTCTTTTTTATTTTTCTTTACGAGTTGAGAATAAATTGATTCATGCAGCTTAAGAAGTGAGAACAAAATAGTATGTGGAGAAGTGAAACATAACTAAATACTCGCATATTTCTAAAATATAAACTTGAGATAATGCATACAAAATATCGAAGTAAAAATCGTTTAGGATTTACTTAGGTTACTCCCTTATAGGTAGATCTGGCAAAATTACACTACCTCCGTGCATAGCAAGTATGGACCAACACGTAGTACTATTATTAAAAGGGAAACAAAATCTCATGTTCGATAATAGAAATTTTGTTGATGACATGTCATTGTAGGAGGAACAGTTGGAGCTCTTTAAAAATAAAAATAAAAACGCTTGCATATGTCGCGATCTGCGAGCCGATTATGATGTGGCATCACTGGATTATTTTTTCCCTCTCTCTGGTGGATTGTAGACAACTTTAACGTTATTGAAGTCGTCTATTTACCAAGAAATTCCATTGTTGTTATTTATCTAAAAAATATGTATTCGACCCCTAATAATTGTGCCACAATTGGCCACAAAAAATCGTAGACCCTTTATACTACCTCCTATCTAACTAATTAAAAGGAGTTAATTGTGGCTCCTAATGGTGTCCACCTAAGCCTCCATCAAAAACTCCTCTCCTTATGCCACATCACCTTTCAACGCTCTGTAGTTTTAACTTCTAGACGTCATGTCGTTTTAAAAGTCTCATACATGTGCTACAATATGCCAAACAACAAGGTATTTTCTCTATTTTCCTTCTGGGCCAGAAGGCCCAAAATATTACTTTAGCCCCTTAAACCAATAAGGTATTTTTCTTCAACAACAACATTATCCTCCACCGCCGGAACCCTAATTACTCTTCGCTCCTCTTTGCCTCCCACTTCTTCATCGTAGTCAGCAAAAGAGGCCATAACATGTTGATGTTTTTAATGTAATTTTGTTGTGAAGTCAGAGTAATGTTTATGATACTAAATTTGTTTCATATAGTTTTTAATCTTTCTTAACTTTGAATATTAGAATCTTTAGTGTTAATTAAATAGTTTATACAGCTTTCAGCTCATATTCCCATCAAATGGCATTACTAAGACTAGGCAGTAATATTTCGACGCAAACGGCGAGCACATATTTATTTCAAGCAATCTTGATTTCAGAGAAGGAGCATCTAACACAAGTAAAAAATTA
>OVAN01016462.1:0-10344 GCA_900406275.1 Anastatica hierochuntica
GGCAGTCCCATCGACCTACCACCTGGGAATCAAGTTCCCAACGCCTTACGGAATTGACGTAATCTGGGGGTGTCAATAAAAAGCGCGACTATGTTTCCTGGACGAACACAAGCTGAGGCAAGTCGTAATAACACCCATGGTCAATCGGAAATGCGCAAAGTTAACTCAGCCAAAAACTGAAAACGCTTCCGCAAAAGATGATCCAGAATCGTCAACACTGGCAACGACTCNTATAGGAACGAGCACTCTTCCAAGCCCAACGCTCCCGAAAACTTGACACTCGCGACATCAACAGAAACGTCGACCAAGCCATAGTCCCCGAGACTGAAACGGTCGACGCAACTCCGCCAAGCGAATGAATAGTCTATCCCAATGACAAAACTGAACTACAAGATGGCTTGATCCTCGGAAGAGGTACGTAGGCAGCTCCTGGCAAGAGGGGNTACTCGCACATTTTAGAATATATGACTTATACTCGATATTTCCTAAACTTTTTCGATAATAAGAAAACGCAATACGATTTCCAGTAAATCTCGCAACACTCTTTTATCGCAAAAATAATTCGTATCGCAGGTAATTTCGGGGCTGACGTAGCAATCCATAAAACGCTCGAAACGCCCAAGTAACATCGTGTAGTCCGAAAATAGAATTCATACGATGAAACCATACCCGCCTTAAAAAACTCCTAACTAAGACATGCTACTTTACGCAACACATTGCTAAAGGGAAAGATTTTCGGAAACGAGCGAGACGTCGCAAATTTCCGAAAAACGCGATTCCGAACTCAACCATAACACTTCGTCTGCGACTAGATATTGCGAACGAGCACTCGCTCTTAAACCATGCCCGACGCTGGCCCTGACGAGTACTTAAGTCGTCTTAAACAAACGCACCTGACCTTTCTCCAATTGGTCCTCGAACATCCGACTAGGATAATAGCGCGCTATAAAAGAAATCCAAAATTTTGGTCAGCATTTCCAGACGACTTAAAAATTGTCTCTGGAGAGATGCTCGATTCCGACCAGACGAGTCGTATAAGCCGAGTACATATCACAGACTCTAAATCGGTACGGAATCAGGTCGAAATTGCAACGAGAGACGTAAGCCGGGATTAGTCACCGCACCCCCTAAAACCGAGAGTAAGCCTAGGTCTTGGCTTAAACCCAGCACACTGGTCTCTAACATCTCCAGACATGATATCTAACCGATACGAGAATCTTAAACCATGTCTCTTCGTTCCTGTCAAAACGCTTGCAAAATCTTACGAAACTTTGCAACACCTTACAACGAGCAATGCATAGAACGATCAACGCAAAGAGTTAGAAGCGAGATGACAACTCGCGTTCTTTCCTCTACGCTACGTCAAAACTCAAACGAAAAACGATTTCATTTTACAACATAATAATTGCCTAGGCGGCAAAAATATCTACAATCTTATCATTCCGAGCATAAACACCAGCATTCTAAATAAACATACAACGACTAGGAGCATTTCCTTCCTACGCCTGGCTAAGATCGCCAGATACTCGAAAGCTCGGCATCTGGGTCACCTCTTCGTCGTTTCGCTGCACAGGGCTCGCAACTTCCTCCGAGCCTAGAGAAACAGGAATCGGAGCCAAGTAACTTCGAACTCTCTCCTCAATCAGAGGGATCAAAGGTCCAACGTCGGCGCGCCTCCTCATGCGGCTGTTGTTCTTCTCGATCTCGGCTTCGTAGGAAAAACCCGATTGCGAGGAGTAATACAGAGCGCCCACCGTGCCACGAAACTCGCGGTAATCCCCGAAGGACCGCTGAGTATCGCTATACTCAGCAAAGTCAGTCGCGCGCTGGCAAGAACGCTTCTCGATCGAACTGCGTGCACGGCGAATCCGAGAAGCCCGATCGTCCTCAAGGCAACGGATCTCCGCGACCTCATTCTTCAAGTGGAAGTTCTCCTCCTCGAGCTTCTTCACTCTGAATTTGGCTGCTCTCGGCTCAAGGTCACTCGCCTTAAGAGCCCTGTCCATCGTGTGAAGTCCCTAACAAAAAAACAAAAGCAACTCGAGGACGTTAGGATAACAGCGTTGACAAACCAACGAGAATAAACCATACGACCATAAAACTTACCGCCATGTACTGCCGTGAGGCTTCGGTAAGCGCCGCCGAATCCAAGTAACCCGTATCATCTGTGGACCGATCATCCGGAGTCTCGAGATTTGCAAGGAATTCGTCTATGTTGGCCGCTCCTCCCAAGGACGGAATCTGACTTGCATTCTCACCAAAGAAATTATCGGGCCACTCATCCTGAAACGGCACCCCTTCGCCTTCAGCGGCGCTTCCCCCGTCGGACGCCTCTTGATTCCTTGGGGACCTCCTCCGCTGCCTCACTGGAGGCAATTCATACGATTCAAAATCGTCCATGTTTAGCCCCACTTCCTCCTCAACGACTGCTTCGGGATTAGCTCGAGCTTTGTGACGCTCTACCGCAAGGAGAACCCGACTCAGCGAAAAGTAATTCCAATGGCTCTGGTCAATCCTCAAAAGATCCCAGACGGTCAACGTGTCAGCTGGAAACGGAGGAAGAGGATCGCGAACTGCAAAACAACAAAAAATTCAGAAAGCACTATAACGCAAGCAAAAACGATCAAGGTAGTGGGAAGCGATACCCGCCTCGCGCCAACTGCACTTAAAAGTGGAGATAAATTTGTCCTCTACAGAGGCGCTATCCCGGCGAATGAATAAGTATCTCTTTCGCCACTCGTGGAAGTGGGATTTCATCCCCTCAACTACCCCCATGTTAGTTCTCGACTTGAGGGTGTAGATGCCCTCCGCTTTCGTCTTCGTTAGAGAAAACATGGCCCTCAGGTGGCTGACATCGAGTTTCAAACCACACTCATAATTTAATATGAGGGTCCCAACGAGACGCTGAAGGCCACCAGGATGAAACTGACTTAGCGACAGGCCGAAATGGTTTAAGAACCGGATTATGATTCCCGGAATAGGGAACCATAGGAAACAATCCAATACATGCGTCTCGTAGCTCGTGAAGAAGCCGTCAGGCAGAGAGTTAGCTTCTTCTCCGACAACCTACAGATAGTTTCAAGAAAGGCCTCGCAGCACTCGCTCGGACCGCTCGATATAACTTTCTTCCCGGGCCTCCGCGGAAGCAGAGATTCGAGAGGCGGGGGTTCTACATTATGCGTATCTTGCCAATAAGTCGCGGCTTCCTAAGGGTCAATTGTGAGATCCGAAAATTCAACTTTTGGCGCCACCTCATTTTCCCGAGCTCTTCGGCTCCTAGAAGAAGCAGTCGAAGACGAAGCACTTGTTGGAACTTGAGCATTTAGTGCCATGAAACTAAAGAGGAGAGAAAATGGAAGAGGGAGAGAGATTTTCTACCTTGTGAATAGTTCTTGTGAAAATGAGTAAGTGAATAGTATGGAAACTAACTTCACTAACTTATAGAAAAGAAGATTTACTATTCATCCTCAGACTTCTTAGTCATCGATTTCGCCTAACTTCCTGAACGCACTTTCAAGCTTGCAAGAACAATGGTTCTCGCGAGCTGGGGGGCTAAATGTTGGGGTCAAAAATGGTTACGACAAGATCGATGCCTAAAAAGGACTACGGAGATGTTGTTTCTTCCCAGGAAAACAAGAATCGCAAGGATATCCTCAAGCTTCGAGAGTCTTATCATCCTGGCCGTCTCTTCTCGACCAAGTTTCGAGGCTGCGAGTATCATCAATCATGACCGATCTCAAACTAAGTCTATCCATCCGCAAGCAGCTAGAGCATCTGAGTGCTAGAGCTAGCATCAATGGCTTCCGGATAACTCTCGCAAGACCACATGAAACAACCTTCGAAGCGATGCGAACCACCAAAAGAACAGGAGAACCGCGTCGCTTCGGAGAAATTTCTAAACGCTGATTGATGCCAAACCTACGAACGAGTCTTGGAACTGATTGATGATTGAACTAGAGGCCAATCTAGACGCCGATTGGAACCAAGACCGGAGGTCCGTCTTGGCGCCAATTGGCGCTGAGACGCGGATAAGGTTCAGTCTTAATCCGTTGACTGAACCACTTCCTTTGTGATCGTCATTTCCTTGGAATTGTCTCTCGTTTCGTCTCAATTGGAGTTTCCGTCAAACTGTCATGATGATAGTCTTAAGGATTTGTACTTTTCGTGGACTTTGTTTCGATCGTGTAAAACGACGACGGTTAACTTAAACACCGGAAGATTCTAAACTATACGATCGGCCTTATCGTTCCACGAAACTATTACGCTTGGTCTTACGAGAAACGGTTTCCCGCAATAAATCATAAAGATCACTTAGCCGCGAAACGGCCCGAAAGGGCCCAAACCGCGATAACGGTCCACTTACGATTTAGGGCGAGAATCGGCCCATCTAAGATGACGGTTTGCTAGGGTTTCGCCAAAATGTTAAGTTTCGAGAAGATAAGGAAGGATCTCGAAAAGATATATATAAATCAGGGAAAAAGGAATATTTCCACGAGAAGATATGCACGAATCGAGGATGAGAAAGGAAACGAGCCAAGCCCACGAAGACCTATATAAAGGGTGAGAAGGAGAGGAGAGAGATACAACACAATTTTCATCACCGCAAAACACTTAGAAAAAACTAGGGTTCTAACTTTGTTTTCGTTAGCGAGATGCGTCTCAACTCGGTTGCGAGTCTACGCTGTAGTTCTAGGTAATCGTCGCCAACAGTTCTTGCGGCCACGGCTTAACACCGATTGCACACGCTCAGACAACAAATTCAAATAAGATCCCTTATACTTTCTTCGTTATCTGTAGTTTTCGATTGTTGTTATTCGTATCTGTTTATGTTGTGATTCACGATTCCCTTTTCGTGTCCATACTGTTTCTCGTTATGAATCCTGTTACTTTACTGTCATTTTACATATCTCGCTTCGAAATCTGTTTCCTATTGTCTTTACTTCGCTATTCATCTCAATTTCGTCATACTAATCTCGTTAACCTGAATCTCGATATCTGTTCGCATATTCGTTTCACTCACGCTTTTTGTTTGATTTTATCTCGCAGCTTAGTTTCGTATTCTTTATCCATTAACTTTCACATTCACTGCTTGGTCTGTTGATTTTTGGCTACACATAACATTGACAGTGAGAATTTCGGTTCCCACACTTTTAATCATTTGCTTCTCGACACAATTACTTAGCCAAACTTTCTCCTTTTTTCTTCTTACATACTTTCCAACCAAACTAAGAGCTAGAATGGGCAAAGTCTCCACCAACCTTCCCAAAATTCCAAGAAAGCCGAGAAAGAACGAGAATCTAGCTGAGAAGTCTTCGAAGATGGATATCGAGAAGACGACTGGTGACTCCTCCAAACAGCATGCCCCGAAGAAGCAGGCTCCTCTCAACAGATCCCCACACCAAACCTTCTGAAAAGAACGCTTCCAACCCTCCAGAAAAGGCAAAAAAAAACAGTTGTCACTCCCCTCTCTATTGTCTCAGCTAGGACATCTGCCGAGAAGACCGTCGAGGTAAACTCCTGTGTTCACAACTGGACAGAGGACCAAGTGGCTTTGGTGGGTGCTGAGCTAACTCCCTAAGAAAAAGACATAGAGCTTTTTGGGGATGATGAAACCCTGGCCGAGCACCAATTAAAGAGATCTGCTCCTAAATTTGCCGAGGGAGCAACGTAGAAGGAGAAGAAGAAGAAGAAAAAGGTCCAACATTATGAGACTCCAGCTAACGAGGACAATAAAGATGTCGCTTCTCACTCCCGATAAGACCTTCCTTTTGTCAGGAAGGTCAATATTAAATTAACGGGTCACAGGCTTGTGGAAGATGGTGCTGAATATGCCTCTCTCTCTAGGCAGATCAATACTATGGAAGCTCTAGTCACCCCGGCTGAGAAGCTTCACTTTTTTGATCTTTTCAATAAAATTTCCAAGTCCTTTACCGAGGTAGAATTTCTTTCTGAATTTCTGCTTCCAAACTTTTCTTATTATTTTCCTTAACTTAGTGCTTTCCTTATTTTTTGAAGCTCGATGTTCTTACGAATAGTGTTGTCAAGGCTTACGACAACCTTTTCAAGAGTATAAGGAAAAGGAATTGGCCTTTGAGAAAGAGGTAGAAAAGAGAGTGAAGGCTGCAGTTAAATTCGAGAAGAATAAAGTTGGGGAGCTAAGAAAGGGTCTTGCTGAACTGGAGAAGCAGTTGGTTGAAGCTCGGAAATTTAGGACCAAGGATAGGAGGGAGTTCGGGGTTGCCCAGTAGTCATGGGAAACAAAGAAGAGAAACTTGGAGAACATGCTCACTGGTAAGAAGGATAGGCTGCAAAAGAGCCGAGAACAGGAAGTTGCCAATGAGCGAAAGAAGGTGCTTTCAGTGCTTTCTGCTCGGCACGAGGCCTCCCTTCTCTAGGCAAAGCTCTTCAGAGATGAAGCCAAAGCTACTGAGGACTAGAATATGCCTACGACCTGATCGGCTGATGATATGGCCGAGGTGAAGGAAGGCATGGCTGCGCAAAAGGGGCTCATCGAGAAGATGGAGATTGTGGATCTGAGTGACGCTGACCTCGACATGCATCGTCTTTCCATGGAGGCGTTACTTGGGCAATATAAGACCAACTGAGGATCCCTCTCTCCAACTGACGCTGCTGGGTTGAGGTCGGAAACCTCGAACTTCCAATAGCTATGAACCTCGGTCCTCTAGATCAATTGCTTTTTTATTTCGTAAATCTTTTTTTAAATGTACTCGTTATTTTTCTTCCCGCTTTTTTTGTTTAGCCGAGGCCGCAAGTGGCTCGGCTCTTTAACACTATCTTTTAATGAATGGATTTCTCCTTAATTTCGTATTTTGCCTTCGAAAAAATTTTAAAATCTCTATAGCCAAAATGATAACAAGCATATCTTAAATAGGAGTTCGGCTTGCGTACGAGAACAGGCTCGACTTAAATGGAATCATTTGGGCCATTTAGACTTTTTAGTTACATAAGTATTTTAAGCCAAAGAAACAACTTAGTCATTCAGATGATCAGTCTGTCTGTTTATGAGAAACAAATATATCGAGGAAGACCACGACTTTAAGATGGGTCAATTGGGCCATCATTTGGATTTATAGGACCTAATCCAATTAAGTTCATGGGGAACATATTTTGTGAGGATGAACTCGGCTTTAAGATAGTGGAATCAATTGGCCACTCTGTTTTAATACTTAGTCTTTTTCAAAAGATCAGAAAAAATTATATATTTTTATAAGTACAACTGGACCTCTGTGAGGCTACCTACATATCCCCGAAAGGTATCAAGCCAACCGTAGTTCAATTACAAAATACGAGGATGTATCCTCGGTTTCTTTAATGCTCGGCAAAGGACCAAGACTTTTGTCGATGAAGTCAGTAGTAGTAGCGCTTGAGATTGATGGCATTCCAAGAATGTAGAACTTTGTCTCCATTCATTTGTAGCAACTCATAAACACCCGACTTGACAATCTTATTGACGATGTATGGACCTTCCCGGGTTGCTCCCATCTTGGTGATCGGATGTTCTGTTGTATTCTCAAAAACACTTCTCAAAAGAAGATCTCCTTTTGCAAAATGCCGACATATGACTCAGGAATTGTAATATTTAGCAGCTCTGTGTTGATAATTCTTAACCCGAAGAAGAGCCTGATCTTGGATTTCCTCAGCTCGGTCAAGGTTATCTCTCATCATCTGGTCATTCAAATTAATGTTAAGTGTTATAATAGGCCGACAAAAGCTTGGGACCGACACCTCGACTGGTGCCATTGCTTCCATACCATGCGCTAAAGAGAAGGGAGTTTGCCCGGTTGATGTTCGTGATGTTGTTTGTGAGGCCAAAGTACACCGTGCAATTCATCTACCCACAAACCTTTCTGGGCTTCTAATCTCTTCTTAAGACCATCCAGAATTCTACGATTCGTAGCTTCAGCCTGCCCATTTCCCTGAGGATATCTCAGTGTTGATTTGTTGAGTCTTATTTTCCGCCGAGCACAAAAGTTCTCAAATTTGTCTAAGGTGAACTGAGACCCATATTCGGTTACAATTTTATAGGGTAGACCATGTCAGCAAATGATATTTTTCCATAAAAACTTCTGAACGTCGGCTGTTGTTACCCTTCTGAATGCCTTAGCCTCCACCCATTTACTGAAGTAATATGTCAGTGCCAGGATATATTCCTTTTGCCGACAAGGAGGCAAAGGACCGATTATGTCCATCGCCCATCTCATGAATGGATATGGTGTTGCAGAGATAGTCATGTAGCCAGTAGGAGAGTTGATCATTGGTCCATGCCATTGGCATTGGCATTCGTCGAAGTAGAGGCCAATGCAGCAAGAGACCGACAAATGAATTATCCGACCGAGGTATCTTGGTTAGAGAAAATGATTTAAACTCCTTAGCCAAATCTTGAGCGAGTCTGACATACGCAACTATTCATTTGTTTCAAACTTCATACTCCCCATTAAGTTGATTGGCCACGAGCTAAGAATCGCAATATGCCTGAATTGTTTTCCCCAATTGCCTTTGCTAGCCTTAGCCAAAAGAGCTTCATACTCGGCCTCAAATAATGAGGCCAGGAAATTTAACTGAAATGACTGCTCAAGAAGCTCGTTATCTGGAGTGATGAGCCGTATACCAATTTCAGATCCATGCCTTGATACCAACCCATCAACATATAATGACCACTATTTTCTGCCTAGATTTTCATTTGTGAGCTCGGCTGGAAGTTCAATCAGGAAATCGGCTAACACTTATGACTTAGCGCTTGTATGACAGCATAACTTAATATCATACTCACTGAGCTCAACTGCCCATTTGGCGAGTCTTCTAGACAAACTTGGGCTGTGCAGAATAGTTTTAAGGGGTTGGCTTGTGAAGACCACAATGGCATGAGACTAAAAGTAGGGGTGCAGTTTTCTGGCCCAGGTGAGTAATGCCAATGCTAACTTTTCAAGGGTTGGGTACCGAGTTTCCACTCCAATTAAGGATTTACTGGTATAGAATATCGGCTTTTTTTCTCTGCGATCTTCTCTAACCAAAACACTGCTCACTGCATGAGCCACGACAGCAATATACAAATAGAGCACCTCACCCTCTTCAGGTTTGGATAAGTACTGCTTTAACTGTCGAAAAGCCTCTTCACATTTCTCATCATATTCGAACCGTTTGTTGCTCCTGAGCAGTTGATAGACAGGCAAACATCTGTTAGTAGATCTGGAGATAAACAGATTCAAAGCTACAATTCGGCCAGTAAGACGTTGAACTTCTTTGGAATTCCGAGGAGAGGACAATGTTTCGATTGCCGAGATCTGTTTAGGGTTCGCTTCAATCCCCCTCTTTCTTACCAGATACTAAAAAAAATTCAACTGAAGTCACTCCAAAAGTACACTTTGTTGGATTCAACTTCATATTATATTTGTCAAGGATTTGGAAACAAGCTCGGAGAAGCGTTACGTTGTCCTGAGCCTTAAGTGATTTGACAAGCATATCATCAATGTAAACTTCCATCGGTTCTCCCAACTGGTCGTCAAACATCTAATGGCCCCGATATTCTTTAAACCAAACGGCATGACCCGATAACAATATGTGCCTCGATCAGTGATGACTGTTGTTTTCTCTTGGTCATCTGGATGCATCATGATTTGATTATAACCCAAAAAATGCATCCATGAAAGATAAAAGATCATTCCCGACTGTTGCTTCAACAAGTGATGTGTACATATTTTCTTGCATATTTTGGTGCATTTTGGCTTAGTTTCATCCACATTTATGTTTTCTATATTGCATAGAAGTCTTAGAATCAATAAGTTTTGTTGGTGTCAAAAACGACCATCTCGAAATCAACGTCCAAGATCGCAACTCTAATCGGACTTACTCGGAAACACGACCAACGTCTGGACTCACCGCCGTTTAGACTTAACGTCTTCTAGACTTACCGTTGTCTAGACTTATCGTCGTCAAGACTTAACGTCATCTAGACTTGCCATCATCTAAACTACAAGCCAATTGGCTCCAAGACTGCAAGCCAATTGGTGCGTAGACGATCGTTCAACAAAGTCTAGCCATCCACGAGCAACTAAATGCGGGAATGCTAAAGTTACGATCGAGGATCCTGAATAACTCCCGAAAGATTCCAAGATACGAACTTCGGAACGATACAAAACCATTGCAAACATCGGATAACCGCATCGTTTCGGAGAAACATTCAAACGTCGAATAACCGCATCGTCTTGGGAAAATATCTAAACGCCAATCTACGACCGAACTACGAACTAGTCTAGTCTTGACGCCAAATTGGCGTCAAGACCAGGTGGTCTTGGCGCCAATTGGCGCCAAGACTGAAGATCAACC
>OVAN01016463.1:0-10592 GCA_900406275.1 Anastatica hierochuntica
GAATAGCGACAACCAGTTTTTTCGTCTCTAAATATCTGATTTCTTGTAGTGGTGGTATCAAACTAAAGATGAGTCTGGTCACTCAGGATTTCCAAAAAGAATGGTAGGAAAAATGGGGATATAATCCTGAATGATGGGTTTGATTTCCTCATTTCAAGTTCAAGAATCAAAGCAATTAAGTTCATTAGTAGCCCAGATAAATAGAGTTAACAACATTTCAAACAAAAGCCTGAGTTCCAGAGATTTCTAATGGGGAGTTTAGTCATAAGTTATTTCGGTTTGCCTGCGCTAAAAGCTCAAATAAAATGTTCGATGAGAATATAAGTGAAATGCAATTTGCAAAGATAATAGTCTAAAATCATCATAAAACATAGATAATCCATAAAATGATTCAATAAAAACATCAAAATGACTCAAACATCACACCAAAGGAAAAAGAAAAGCATAAGTAACCTCCTCTACACTTATCTCACACTGTCTCGGTGGGAAAAAATCCAAGGAAGGGGTAAGTAGCAAACAAACATAACAATCCAAATAAAAACAAAAATAAAACAGAAATGAAAAGAAAACGAAAAGTGAAAACTTACCTGAAGTCGCGTGATATAGTTGTGTAATTGGAACAAGGATGGATCAACCCTGGACAGCGATCGATCGATCCCTGTCCTTCTTTTTGGGGACCTATTCTCTGTAGTACTAAAGCTAAAAACACAAAAAACGTCAAAAACACCAAAAGCAAAAACACAAAAATGAAAAACACTACAAAACTAGCTAAAATGAAATAGAAAACTACCTAATTGGTTGCCTCCCACTCAACGCTTGTTTAATGTCGTAAACCTGAATGTAGTACAGATGGATCAATCTGAAAGGGTCTTTGAACTCGCTCCGTAGCGAGCTCCACCATCGAAAATCTTCACCTGAAGGATGTTGTTCATCAATTTCGTCACAGCAACCTTTCCCTTCTCTTTATACTCTGGCGTGAGGTTGGCCCTGACCATGAAGAAAGGTTTGAATTTTCTTTTAAGCTTCACCTTGTAATCAATCACACTTCCATCGCATCCTTGACAGATCAAGGTCAACTGAGAATCCTCCTTAGTTGTGTGCTATTTCTGCTTCACCTTCTTTTTTGTTTTGAGTTTTCAACGTCTCCATCCAGAACTTCTTTGACGTCGTTCTTTTCAGCAATATCCAAAGTGTCTTTACTTAGTAAACCATGCTTTTCGTCAATTTCGATGAGGAAATATGAAACGAATCCTCGGTGTAAGGTTCCTCCACAGACTCCTCAATTACATCAGTCAATGTGTCCACCCAAAATGTATGCCCATCAATGTTAGACTTCTTTGTCGACTTCTCGAGGTTAAAACGCACATCTAGTTTCCCTAAATGCATATCAATTTGACCATTCTGAACATCTATCATCACTCTAGCAGTGGACAACAATGGTCTACCCAAAATGATAGGATCCTTGGGTTCTTCGTCAAGCTCCAAGACTACGAAATCAGTGTATATATAGCCTTTACCAACACCAATGGGAATGTTATCTAGAATATCCACTAGCCTTCGAACTGATCTATCAGCAAGTATCAAGGAAATCTTCATGGGCTTATAATTCACAATATTTAGACTCTGCGAGACAAATAATGACATCAAACTAACTCCAGAGACCAAGTCACACATACATCTCTCGGAGGTAAGAGATCAAATCCTGCAAGGGAAAATAAAAGGACCTGGATCTTCGCGTTTCTCCGGTGTGATATTCTGAAGAATTGCGTTACATTTTGCAGTAAGAACCGATACACCTTATTCTAAGGTCATGCGATTTGAAAGAGTCTCCTTCATGTACCTCTTACGAGAAGGTACCATTTTGACTGCTTCTACGAAAGGCAATCGCACATGTAATTCTACGACTAGATTCTTCAACTTCTCATACTTGCGTTCCTTGATCTTTCGACGAGGTTTAGAAGTATACATATGCTTGGGTATGTAAGGCAGGGGTGGTAAATTCTCTTCCTCAACCTCATGTGGTTTCGATTCATCGCGAAAATTTGACGAACCCACGTCAAGACAGGGATCGATCGATCATGGGATAGGGATCGATCGATCCCTGTCCTTATGTCCAGAGGCCTTTTTAGCCAAGGATCGGTCGATCCTATCGATCCTTGTTCTTCTATTTTCGACGAGCTGTTTACCTCTTTTTCACTTCGCACTGTAATAGCATTGCAGTATTCCTTCAAATTCTTCTCCGGTTTTGCTAGAATGACACCTGGTGGAGATCTGTTGCCCGCAGAATTCAGAGTAACATGTGTTTCCAACATCTTCATTCGAACACTCATAGCCTCAAACTTCCCATTGAGATAACTGTACATACTATCAATTTTCTGATTGATGTCCGCAACAGACTTGGTCTGATTTTCCAACACTTGGTGTAGCATTTGTTTCAGATTATATTCTTCAGAAGATGTAGAAGATTTTTCGTGGTTTTTATTTTGATAACATGACCAATAATTGTTCTTGAATCCTCTTGAACCAAACTTCTTTTGTTGATAGCCACTGTTTCTGTAACCACTGCTTTGATTCTGATTGATGTATCCGGAGTTGAATACCCTATGATTCTGTTTGTATGGCTTGTTCTAGAATTTGTTCTGTTGGTTGAAACCTTTATTACCAAAGGTCTCTTGACCTCCAATGTAATTCACATATGCTTGTCCACCATTCAGCTCCTGAGACATAAACTCGTGATACATCTATCCCATTTTCTGCTCTTGAAGCACAAGTGCATCATTCTGTTCCCCAAAAAAGTGTACTTCTTGCTGCTCTCTTCTCATTAGCTCATCGAGCTTCGACTGCAGATCATCAATTCTCTTCGCATCTGCTGATACAACCCCTCTACCGCGATCAAAATCGGATCTCCGATTAGCTTGGCTATTCGCCATATTATTCACCTGCATATAAGCTTCTTCTACAGTTTTGGTCATGAAATCACCATTCCTCGCGGTGTCCACAACATTTTGATATTTCTCCTCAAGCCCATTTTAGAAAATGTTGAGGAGATTTCAATCTGAGAACCCATGATGAGGTCAATCATTGAGGTACTCTAAGGGAAACAAATCAATACGGGTTGTAAATTAATTAAAAAAGAGCTGGACATCGGGTATTCTCAGGGAAACATTTCATTATTGATTCGAATTGATGATAAGGGAATAAGTTTGAAACAATCTTGAACTCAAACACTAATATAAAATTGATCTACTTCTGTAGTATCAATTCACTATGTATTAGAAACCTCGAGACTAACTTTCGTTGACTCTTGGATTCTAATCATGCATTCTAAGCAGGTTTGATAGGTTCACAATTCATTTAAACATCAACTTCAATTGGCTTAAGATAAATTGCTCATTTAGGATTCATTCAGGCATTTAATCGAACACTTTCCAAGAGTTAAACAACCTAAGACCAGAAACTAAATGATCAAGTTAATTTCAACATTCAGAACTGTCCTAGATAAAGATCCAATTAATTAAATTCCTAATCATACGTTTCTATGTCAACAATTCATGTAATTCCTATGTGAGAACACTAACACCAACAAACAAACTACTCACTCATGATCAGACAACAAACACAAATCATATCAGAGAGACACATGATTGTATTGATCAAAAATAAAGAATAAGGGTCAGAGTTCTTCTCTGATTCGAAGTACCAAAGATGATTCATCTCCCAAGGGTTAAAAATCTCTCTTTGCTCTCAACACTCAGAAAAACAACATAATCGAACTAAAATCATGAGTTTAGGTTTTTAGTATGTAATCCAATTATCGATAAATTTGGTTTGGTTCTTGAAAATATGTATGCGAAAACTGAGTCAGGGATCGATCGATCCTGGACAAGGATGAATCGATCCCTGCCCTTCTTTCAAGACATTTCGTCTTTTTCACAAACACTTCCTTCGATGCTTGAAATCCATCCAAAATACGATCTTTCCGTACATTCAAGCTAGAAACTTGTACAAACACTCAATAACACAAATCCGCTCCAAAGAGAGCCAAATACATACTAAAAACCATATTTCTTGACTAAAAAGTGTACTAAAAACCTATAAAGTACTAACATATCACATATCACCTATCATATAGTGTTAGTTTATAAAAAATGCAGTTTGGAGTTTGTTTACCTCTTTTGGTATTGTTTTAGACTTCCAGGATTCCATAATGAATAGCTCTCAGTGCTTCAGTATGATCAAATGATGGCATTTCTCTAACTTATCTTCTTGGTTCTTCATGATATCATCACTTTGTTCCAAGCATTTTTTATATGAATATTTATCTTCATTTGCGGTCCTTAACATCCTGCTCCAGTAAAAAAAGGATGTTTCAAATGGTCCAATAGATGGCTTAGACGATTTAAATTCACTTTCTTGCCAAAGTTGAAGAACTAAATTTTGAGGCACTTTGCTCCTAACACCGGTCGAATGCCATTCTGTGGCACACTCCAGTTTTTTTTTCAATCGTCACCCAGTCACAACAACTTTCAGGTTCCTTTATTGTTATTCTTGAGTCGAATTTTTGTGTGTTTTTTCTTTATTTCCTAAAGTCCTGAAAAAATACAAACTAACTATTAGACATCTAGATAAGTCGTAGATAATTAAAAATAAAATTTAAAACCATGAGGGTGGCCTCCCACAAAGCGCTTGGTTTAAGTCCTTAGCTCGACTCCTTTCACTTTTTAGGCGTGATCAGTTTCAACTAAAGGAATTGTGGTTCATTTAGCTTCTTGAGTCTCTAGAATTAGTGGTATAGATGGTGATTTGAGATCATGAAGTGTGCCTCCAATCGCTTCAAAAATCACAATTTCTTTCGGGAATAGCATAAGAGTGTGGTCGAGCTTCTTTTGGCAATTTCATCGTTCTTCACATCGAGACCAATGGGGGATTCAAATCTTGACCTTAGCATAAGATGTTGGCAACTTGTAAATCTCTTCTTCTTCACCATCCACTTCCAAGAAAGGTTCAGTTTCTACCTCGATGGCACAAGATTCTCTCTTTGCATCCATCTTTGCTTGTTTTCAAGAAATTGGCGTTTTGAGGGATGTAGCTTCTTTCTTTGAGACTTTTTGTGTCTTGTGGCTTTCTCCAGGGTCTGGAATAACATTATTGTCCTCCAAAAAAGATTCATTTTCTTTGGAGTTGTACCTCACAACATGGTAATATAATTCCTTGTTCACGCTTGCTAAGCAAATCCTTTTGTTGCGGAAATCGAAGATCGCTCCAGTAGTAGCTAAGAATTTGGAGTCAATGAATCATTGGATTACTCTTCCCTCCTTTAGAAAAAAAAATTGAAAGTCAGTGCGGATGAGAAATCCTCCTACTTCAAGGAGAACATCAGGTAAAAATCCATATGGTGTGGATGTAGACATATCGGCATACTCGATAGAGATTCGAGATGGTGAAAAGTTTGAGAGCCCTAAGTCAAGAGTCATGTTTAGTGACACCATATTCACATTAGCTCCAGTGTCACATAATAAATCATCAATCCTAGCTTTATTTAATGAGTAATGAATGAAGAACTTCCTTGGGCATTCTATCTTCTTTAAATGAATGGCCTTGGTTCTCCTTCTGTAAGCTCTCTTGGATTCGTCTGGCAAATGTTACAGAGGTGATTTTCCTTGAGAATTGAGGTCTTGAAGAGGTTCCTTATCAGTAGACACGACCTCCTTATTTTCTTTAGGTTGGCGACCTTGCAAAAAGATTTCGCCTGCTATTCCTGTTTCTTGACAGCTTCACTTGTTTCAACGATTTGAACTTCAAGCTTCTGGGAATGAAAATAAATGGCTTCATTCTTTGTTGTAAGCAAATTATAGACGTTTTCCAACCTCTCATTAACTTCCTTTTGCTTTATTCATCTCTTGAGAGATTTGCTTCAGCATTATCGCAAGCTTTCTCTCATGTAGATTTGACGCATTGTCTTGAGGATAAGTGAATGGTTGCTTCAATTGGTACATTCATTTGTTGAAAGGTTGTTGCTTAGGCTGATAGGAAACTTCTTTTTGGGCATTTGGAGGCAGATAGAACTGATCTTGAGGGTTGTCTACATTAGTGTTCCGGTAGGACATATTTAAGTTGTTTCGGTATCCTTGGTTGTATCCTTTGTTTCCAAAATTTCCACCAATGGAGTTCATTTCTTCTTCATTCTCCTCTATTCCATCTTCTAAATACTCCATATTGAAGCTCCATAAGCGTCTCCAATGGTCTCGACAGCATGAACTCCTCGTCTATCTTTTAGTAGTTGAGAAATCATCGTCTTTATCTCTAAAATTTGTGCGGCTTCTGTTGAAATGTTTGATCCACGCTCGTTTTATCATAAATAGGACTGCTATTGGCATCACTAGCAGCTAGGTTCTCGATCCTTTGCTTTGCTTCAGGCACGAATTTGGTCATAAAGCTTCCATTGTTGATCGTGTCTAGAGAAACCTTAGACTTTTGGTCGATACAATTGTAGAAGATGTTCCATTGATTTCCTTCAGAGAAACCAAGATTTGGTCAGTCCCTTTTGTACTCCTTGAACCTTTCTAATGCTTCATAAAAGGATTCTTTATGTCCTTATTGAAAGCCTAAGATTTTGCTTCGAATGGAGCTCGATCTCTTCTTAGTGTAGAATTGGTTAAGGAATGCACCTTTGTATATGTTCTAAGTGCTGAAGGATTTTGGTGGCAGTGACTTCATCCATCTAATAGCCTTACCATTAAGTGAGAATGTGACGAGCTTACACTTAAAGTATTCAGGCGGAACTCCATTTATACGCGTAGTACTTCATAACTCTTCAAATGTGTCGGTATGGTCAACATGATGTTATGTGGATAGTCCATGGAATATATTTTGCTTCACCAAGGCTATGATCTTAGGTTTAATCTCAAAATTGTTCCTTTGAGGTTGAGGAGGACGAGTTGGATTCCTATCCAAGAAGAATGCATCGGAAGAATCAAAGTCTCCAATAGTTTTAGGATGACGAGGCTGATTTTGAAGAGCTCGTCTTTAAGGGGGCTGATTCCGAGCTAAACTTTGGTTAATTAAGGCTTGAAATAGTTTTGGGAGTTTTTGTAATCCAACTAACTTCCTAGCTGGAATTTGTTGTTGGTTATCAACTCGAATATGTGCATTTTCTTTTTCCGGGTTGGCTTTGTGGAATGGGGGCAGCACCAAGAGGTCCTTGTGAGTTTTCTTGGACTCCTTTAAGTCCAAGAACAGTAGCAAGGTTGACTTGAGGTGGAAGAAGGGCAGTAGGGGTGACGGAAAGTCCATTACCAACAACTACGTTTCCTTGTTCAGCGAAAACGATTTGATTGTCCACAAGATGTGGTTGTCCGTGAGGATGATTCTTGTTCGGATTTTCCATAGCAGCGAATCTTTCTCTATTTTTCCTCCTTAAGCGTTCAATGATGTCAATGGGAGTACTGGCTATAGATAGGTCATCCAAAGAAGATCTCCTTTGCATAAAACCTGAAAAGAAAAACGAAAAACAATTAAAAGCTGGAAAAAATGTACTAGACTAAAATAAATATAAAAACTCGTAGGTAATGAATCAATTCCCCGGAAACAACGTCAGAAAGTTTCATAGCGTGTCAAGTTTCATCCTAAACGACACTGCAGCTGCAAGTGAACAACGTAGTTGCAATACTTCAGATTATCGATCCCACGAGGACTCCGATCTTACACTATAAATTTCAGAATCAGTTTGAGCTAAAGCAGAAAATAAAAAGGTTGTTTGGTGATGCAACCCAAGATCTTCTGAACAAAGAAACAAAAATTTCTGATCTGAATTTTAGAAGAAGTCTGCAAAAATTCAGAGCTGAATTTCGATGGGATAGATTTTATTCGAGATCTAGAGAATTAACTCTTTGCTGATCGAGAATAGGGAAGCTCTTAGAGACTTAACTCTTTAGCATTTCAGTTGTTCAACGATGAACATAGATTCACTTTCTTTGGAAACAGAAAGAATATTAGATTAAAACTTTAGAATTCTGGATCATCTACAAGTCTGAAAAACAAAGCTTAAATAAGCTCCTAAAAACCCTAAGGGTCACGAGATCCTTCTCCTAAAAGGACTTGGATTTTCGAAAACCTCCTAAAAATCTACGCTTAAAATTAGGTCCTAAATTAAGAAAATAAACTAAGTCTAAAACCCCATAAAATCCAACTTAAAATTCGACTAAACCAAGCTGAAAACCGAATGCTTGAAAGTCTTGGTTAAATCTTGGTTTGCTTCTTGATCTGAAATCTGAATTGGTTCGGAATAACCCATTATGGCAATTTGGTTCTGAAGCCTTTTTGTCTGAGATCTGGTAACAGGCCCATCAGAGAAGACAAATGGAACTTGGTCTTCTTCAGCCTATTTGGTCGCCAACTCCAGCTCATTCTCCATGCTCTCTTCATCTTCGCTATCACTTAATTCCATCTCAACTACTTGTCCAGTCTGTATTGCATCATCCCCTCCTCCCCCTTTAAAAGGATTTGTCCTCAAATCCGCAGCTCCTACAGGATAAGGAATTAAGTCAGCAACATTAAAGGTTGAACTCACAGTATACTTACCTGGAAGATCAATCTTATAGGCGTTGTTGTTAATGCGTTCCAGCACTTTGAAAGGACCATCTGTCGGTTTATCCAGCTTGGACTTTCGTTCTTCCGAGAATCTGTCTTTCCTTAACCGAATTAGAACCATATCCCCCGGCTCTAGTATCAGTTCCCTGCGCCTCTTATTGGTGTGTCGTGCATAGGCTTCATTGCTCAACTCAATGTTCTTCTTAACCTGTTCATGCAAAGACACAATGTACTCGGCCTTGGCTTTTTTTTTTTCGTCACTCAGCCTTGGCTTTTCCATCAAGATTAGCTTGTTCTTTCATAGGTAAAGGAATCAAATCCAATGGAGTCAAAGGACTAAACCCATATACTATCTGAAATGGTGAAAATTTGGTGGTCTTATTGACCGAGTTATTATATGCAAATTAAACATGTGACAAGCAATCTTCCCAAGATTTTAAATTCTTTCCCACAACAGAATGCAGTAAAGCAGACAAAGACCTATTAACTACTTCAGTCTATCCATGAGTTTGAGGATGACACGTAGTAGAAAACAGTAACTTAGTTCCTAATCTAGACCATAGAGTTTTCCAGAAATAACTAAGAAAATTAGTATCTCTGTCAGAAACAATGGTTCTAGTCATGTCATGCAAACGGACGACATACGTAAAGAACAAATCAGCCACATTCACAACATTATCAGTCTTATGACAAGCAATAAAATGAGCCATCTTAGAGAATCTGTCTACAACAACGAAGATTGAGTCGCTACCCTTTCTAGTCCTAGGCAATCCCATCATAAAATCCATATAAATATCAACCTAAGGACTCGTTGGAATAGGCAAGGGAGTGTACAAACCTTGCGAGGTGTTTGTGGACTTAGTTTGTGCGCAGGTGAAACATTGTTTGCAACATTTCTCCACATCTTTCTGCATATTCGGTAAGTAGAAGTGCACTTTCAGCACGTGATACGTCTTATCCCCTCCAAATTGCCCCATGAGGCCGCCTTCATGCGATTCCCTGACCAATAAATCTCTCAAAGAGCAATGTGGTAAACACAAACGGTTTTTGATGAACAAAAAGTCGTTAGATAAATAAAACAAACCACTGGAATGCTTGTCACTAGCTCTAAAATGTTCCCGTAAATCAGGATCATTTGCATAGTATGACTTCACATTCTCAAAGCCTAACAAGTTAGTCTCTAAAGTCGAAAGTAGAACATACCTGCGAGACAATGCATCAGCAACTACATTTTCCTTACTTTGTTTTTAATTGATCACATAAGGAAAAGTTTCAATGAATTCCACCCATTTAGCATGTCTTTTATTCAACTTGTGCTGTCCTTTTAAGTACTTAAGAGACTCATGATCAGTATGGATCACAAACTCCTTAGACCAAAGGTAATGCTGCCAAGTCTCAAGAGCCCGAATCAACGCCTACAAATCCTTGCAATATGTTGGATAATTCAATCTCGGTCCGTTGTGTTTTTTGCTGAAATAGGCGATGGGCTTCTTCTCTTACATTAGTACAACCCCAATTCCTACACTAGAAGCATCGCATTCAATTTCAAATGTTTTAGAAAAATTAGGTAGAACAAGCAATGGAGCATTGATTAACTTCCCTTTCAGCTACTGGAAAGCTTCTTCTTGTTCTTTTTCCCACTTGAATGCAACAGTTTTGTTGATGACTTCTATAAGTGGTGCTGCCAAGGTGCTGAAGTCCTTGATGAACCGACGGTAAAAACAAGCCAGCCCGTGATAACTCCTCCCCTCAGCCACGGTCGTTGGGCTCGGCCAATCCCTAATGGCCTTTATCTTTTCCTCATCCATTTTGATTCCCTGTGCTGTCACAACAAATCATAAAAAGACAAGGTGATTCGTTCCAAAAGTACATTTCTTCAGATTAGCAAACAGCGTTTCTTTCCTAAGTACTTCTAAAACCGATTTCAGACGAGTAATATGACCAGCCATGTACTTGCTATAAATCAAGATGTCATCGAAATAAACAACAACAAAATGACCTAT
>OVAN01016465.1:0-10591 GCA_900406275.1 Anastatica hierochuntica
TTTTTGAAAAACAGACAATACAAAGGTGTATTTTTGTAAGTCTCCTTTTTTTCTAATTATTTCATTTTTTCCGGAGATAACATGTAATTAAGTGATTATTTATTTTATTTATGTACCTTGTAGAATCCTTTGCTTTAAACAAGACTAACAGAAAGCAAGTGAGTTAGTGATTGCACCACTTTTACTGTTATTTCACAAAATCAGGGTTCAAACTCTGCACATACTTCTCTAGCGAGAGAAACTACTTGTTATTAGGCTAGAGACAAGACTAATCAACACGTGACTAATGACATTTTCAAAACCATTATATGTTGAATATTTATTAATTTTGCGAAAACAAAAGGAAAACTAAAACAAGAAATATTGGAGAAATCAAGTAAACGAAAACGGCGTACAGATAAAGTCCAAAACAAGTAAATAAAAGAGGTATATATAGAAGAAAAAGTCTACAAATTAGTCCCACACTTCGCCCACACGTTTTGGAATGGAAAAAAAAAAAGAAATTAAAGAAGTTGAAAATGTCCACTTTTTTCCCCTTCATTTAAATTATTTATATATTTGTAATACATAACGTATATAATACGTAGCTATTATGTATTTAATATAAAATCATATAATAGGATTTTATCATGCAATATAGTTTGCGGTTATTGTATCGTAGTCGTTAACTAGTAAGAGACGTGAAATTCTAACCAAATTTATTGAGTTTGACCTCCTATGCTCCTAGCTACGTCTATTTACTAACTTCACATGCAAATTGATATTATTATTTAACCAAAATATACTATTTTATCACAAAATCATAAGTATAGCTTTGGATCATGTACCTATAAGTTTTTATAAGAGTTTACATCGTTTTTTTTGTGGAGTCGAACTCCAGACGTCTGAGTACTCAGCACCAGAGCTTTTGCCACTGGACCAAATGAATCTCGACATTAGAGTTTGCATCGTTAGATGTCGATATGAGGCAAAAAAATTTTATCACAAAATATAATATATTAAACTTCATACAATAGAATCATGATCACAAAGAGTTGGTTTATATCAAGAGAGTCAACACATAATTAGCTGTTATGAGAATAATAAATAAATCGAAGAGAAACACAAAGTTAAAATCCTAATATTCACAAGAATACCACATTTATATAACACTTGAAAATTCGATAGCAAAAGCATTTCATCTATCTCTATCGGTGGAGCTTAGCGTAGTGCATTTAAAAAAGTTAAAGCCGCAACCACAAGAAATGTCGGTACGCTACAACAACCAAATTTGAGTACATTTATGAAATAATATGGATTAAAATTTTCAGTTTTATATATATTAACATACTTTTTGTATTTTTAATTTTTTGTCACATACTTTTTGTATTTATTTTGAAAATAATGCAAAAGCAACGAGGTCCAAAATTAATTGGGACCAGCATGTAGGGGGATTACCCATCAAATTGACAATCTATTTCGTAGCAACTTTGAAAAGCGAGCGACCTCTTTAATTTCATATCCACAATCCATTCACACTTTCACACTCACTCCCGAATAGATTATTTGCTTAATTATTCATTCGTTGATAACGCACATCACGACACATGTGTATATCTTTATGTTCGTTGAAAAAAAGTTTACGTTCTAAAAAAATTAATGAATAAAATTACGTTGGTCTCAACTTGTATTTGCTTCTAATTGCAAGCATTTGAACTATGTGTTAGTGTTTTTTCTCAATGGCTAATTTACTTTATTCCTTTTTGTATTAATCTTTTCTCAATATAAATAAAGATCACAACTTCTTCTTCCTTCTCAAATAAACTTAAAGAAAGAAAATATATAAACTTTTTACTTTTTCTTTTTATCGTCTATAATCTAATGACAAATAGTTCTTCTTACTAAAGGTAAATATTGGATTCGAACTCTGATTTTGTGAGATGACAGCAGAGGAAGTACAACCACTAGCACACCTGTTCTTTTCAAATTTTTTACTTTAGAATAATTAGAAAAATGAAAACCATACTTTTAAAATACATGCACTTTCCAAATGTTAACTACTCTCCGTAATACACATTTTAATAAGCTGCTTCATTTATTTAGTTCATAAATGCACATGTGCCATTTCCGCAACATGCTCTCTTTTTAATTAGGTTTTTTTAATCATAAAGTAGTTGAAGTTGTTTTTTAGAAAAAGAACACGACTTAAGAAACATATCTATAATCATTTTTTCAAACTGTCATGTTTTTGCTAGTTAAAGGTCACATTTGTATTAGATGAGTTTGAAGTTGATTGTTAGCGTGTGATATTTTCAAAATTTGACCTTAACGTTTTTATCTCGATGCTCTTTATGCTCTACGTAATTCTTAAGTTTTCTTTTTTTTTGGAACGTTTTTTAA
The DNA here is from genome assembly GCA_900406275.1 of Anastatica hierochuntica. NCBI lineage: Eukaryota > Viridiplantae > Streptophyta > Magnoliopsida > Brassicales > Brassicaceae > Anastatica > Anastatica hierochuntica. The sequence goes on from OVAN01016465.1 coordinate 2,380, forward strand.
AGAAAGCAAATTTTGATTTCTAATGGGAAAGCAAGAGATTCTTTTTGTTACTACCACTCAAAGTATACTCATTCGGTTCGTTAAAAGGTGATTTTTTAGTCAAAAGATAGTAAAAGTGAAACTAAAATTTTGACAATTTGACATTATTTTTGCTTTAGTTTTGAAATGCATGGCTTTTACTATTTGACATTTGAACTCATTCTAGTTTATTACAATCTGATCAATTTTAACGAGTAAGGACTTTTAGTGGGCTAAGATATTCACAAATGGACCTCAGATTGAGCCTAAGTTGTACAATTTTATTTACTATATATTATATTTCTCCTAACATGTGGTTTTGTTTTGGTCGAATATTAAAGCTAAGGGCTCCTCTCTTCTACTCTGTTGGTTGGAACTTGGAACTCATTGCTCATGTCTCTGCTTCTTAGCTGCCTCTCGAAGCTACACATGGTGAGAAGATCATCTCATCTTCTCATCTCTAATGGCTTCTCATCTTCAATGACTTGGACATCTCCCTTTTCTGTTTATGTATTTGAACAGAAAATGAACTCCACGCTGCATCAACATAACAACTTATTCCATTGTAGTTCGTAGGAGAAAGGTTTATGTTGTGTAAGTTCTTAGAGCATGATTAATGCAGGTCTCTTAGGGTGAAGTTCTTAGGGTCGGTTAAGAGACGGTCTCTTAGTTGTTAACTAAAAAAGTTAAGAATCGTCTCTTAAATAAGAACTTTAAGAGACGGTTCTTAGCTTTTTTTTAGTTAAAAATTAAGAGACCGTCTCTTAACCGACCCTAGAACCCCACCCTAAGAGATCCGCATTGATCATGCTCTTAGAGAGAGAACGTAGAGGGGTTTACGTTGTGTTTCTCCTAACATGGTTGTTATAGTATGAAATTGGGTAGATATTTCCTTATACTAATTCACTTACTTTGATTTGGAAATAGTTTCTCAACTATCAATTGACAATATTCAAATTTAGACCATTTGATTAAACTATACAAAATGATTTTATAAAATAAAAAATGGATTAAAGCAATGGTGATCATTTCATATAGCACTAATGTAGTGGAACTTCACGTCTCTTTTGCGTAATCACGTGGTCGAATTTATGGTATATTACTAGATTTTCATTTGAAGTTTTTATTTGTTGTTTATTAAAAGTCGTCACGACTTGGTCCAACGCCCATTTCACAAGTTGCTCGGCGCATTTTGTGTTAGTTAGCCACCGAACATGAATCTTTAAATTTCTTTAAATAATCTCTAATAACAATCTTTGATGATCTAAAATTATTCTAATAAAAAGAATAAAGTTACTTACCCATACTTAAAAGTTATTTAATCTTCATAATTATGGTAGCAAAATCAACTCATATATGGTTTGAAAGTGATATATCTAAACCAATCAATATATATCTAAAACATGTTTCCAATTTTTCCAAATGAGTGTGTTTTCTAATAACAAAAGAGAAAATAGACTCTACATAAATACAACTATATAAATAAAAACTATAAACTCCACTTTTGAACCAAAAAAATGAAGAAAATGCTCCACTAAAATGTCAAAACGTTGACCAACCCAAACATATAACCAAGTCTTCCACTAATACATCTTCTATATAAGAACAAAACTAAAACTCCCATATTATCACACAACACAAGAGAGAACAAAACATGGTGAAACAAATGTCTCTAATGCTAAGTCTCTTCCTCTTCATCTTCACAATCTCATCATCTTTCCACGAAACCGAAGCTCGAAAATACTACAATAAACCCGCACCAATCATGAGCCTAGTCTCAAGATCTCTCTACGATTCAATATTCATCCACAAAGAAAACAACGCATGTCCTGCAAAAGGTTTCTACACCTACGAAGCATTCGTGGAAGCAACAAGGTGTTTCCCGAGATTCGCAAGTGTAGGAACCATTAGGACAAGGCGGCGCGAAGTGGCTGCGTTTTTAGCACAAATATCTCATGAGACAACCGGTGGTTGGGCCACGGCACCGGACGGACCATACGCATGGGGACTATGTTTCAAAGAAGAAGTGAGTCCACAAAGTAATTATTGTGATGCTTCTAATACCGAGTGGCCTTGTTTCCCTGGCAAGTCTTATAAAGGAAGAGGTCCCATTCAACTTTCTTGGTACGTCTATAATATTTAATCACTAACCATTAGTAACTAGTAACCATTATATTTATTTACTTTCTAGACTAACCAGTCGTATTTAATAACATATTTATCATTTTCAATATGAATTAATGTTGACCGCATAATGGATGAATCATGCGAATGATATGATTTTGTCAAATGGTTTAGAAGAAATTAGTGTAATGTTGATAGGTTTACTTGACAAAGAAATTGGGAATTTTTAAGCGAGCCCTTTAGATCTTTAACATAAGATTGTATGTTTCAATCCAAAATTTTTGTTGATCGAATCGTTTTAGATTCGGAAAAAGTCAACCTTTAAAATATTGTTAAGTATCATGGGTTAGATTCGTCCATATAACCTATATATTACTCAGTGTCCTTTTAAACTTCCAATGTACAAATCTTTTCTCAGCAATATTCGTTATGAAACTTTAATTTTGGATTATCGACTCTCTTTTTCTGGTATATAGGAATTACAATTACGGTCAGGCGGGTCGAGACTTGGGTTTCGACGGTTTAAGGAACCCAGAAAGTGTTGCAAACAACTCCGTTTTAGCTTTCAAGACAGCTCTTTGGTTTTGGATGACCGAACAGCCTCCTAAACCGTCGTGCCATGACGTCATGATCAACCGGTATAGACCTACGAAAGCGGATTTAGCAGCGAACCGGACCGTCGGTTTCGGTTTAACAACCAACATTATAAATGGCGGTTTAGAATGTGGGATTCCCGGAGATGGACGGGTCAGTGACCGGGTCGGGTATTTTCAAAGATACGTTAAGTTGTTTAATGTAACCACAGGACCTTATTTAGACTGTGAGAACCAAAGACCATTCTCATAGCCAAAAAACTTACATTGCAACACTCTAATTGTAATCTTTTTAAACCAAATGTATCGATGAAATCGAAGTTTAATCGTATTAATAAAACTCTTTCAAGCTGAGAGATTTAATGTTAATGTTTTTACATCGTACCGTGACAAGAAGTTGCATCTACTCACACTCTAAGTTGGTGTGGACCAAAATATTTTCTTTGGTTTGGGTTTGAAGTTGGGCTTGTTTCATACTAATAAGTATTTCTTACTACATGGTTTCTATTTTCCCACTTCTTTTCTGAAATTTTATAATCATATATTCATGAACTTAATTTCTCAAAATTTAATACTTTTAACATATATATTTGAAAGGAACTTGAAAGATAATAAAAGAAACTCTAAAGCATTAAAGTAAAAAAGAAACAATTTACAAACACCAAAACTTTTACTGCTTTTTATTACTTGTATACCTATAATCTAAATGATGATAAAAGAATATTATCACAATAATGCATGGGATGATTTAAATTAACAATAATGTATATTAAAATGTAATAATTTATAATTGTTTTATATATAATGTTTATGTTAAACTCGTCTAATTTTATATACTAAAATTAGCTAGATCAAATGTTGCATGGCTCTTCTTTATTTTAAAAGTTTGTTTCGGATTTCTCAGAATTTAAGTATCATACCAAACCGAAAAAATTTAATAAAAACTTCAAAATATTGTCTTGATTTTTTAATCATTTGCTTCAATTTAAAGTCAACTTAACTAAGATAAATATCTCTCGTAATTGGCATAAAGTGTAACTTATCTCCTCAATTTCTCTTGTCGTAATCATAGTAATTACTACTTTAGTTATGTCAAAACTCCTACAAATATTCATCAAGAGGGAGGAATCATATCAATAAGCCTCTTAATTTAAATTTGGGTGATTAATTATGTTTCGATCGAAGCATTATAGTATTATGATCACTTGGTTAACCAACGAGACATCATTAGAGTAAACAACACAATTAAATAAAGACACATGATTAGTACATGTGATTAATTAGACGCATTTAACATAAACGTGATATATAGCTATATTTTTGTTCTTAATAAAAAAATGGATATGATATGTAAAACAATTACATTTGATCTAGTTTAATACAACTATTACCAAAAAATTAGATAGATTAAAGATTAATTTACAGAAATACACTTAAAAGGAAAATAAATTTTACATTTACACCTGTCTTTTAATGGTTCTCAAATATACACCTCCTATTTGCACAAATAGGGTTTAGGGTTTAAGATTTAGTGATTAGGGTTTAGGGTTTAGCTATTAGGGTTTAAAGTTTAAGAATTATGGTTTAGGATTTAGGGTTTAACGTTTAGGGTTTCTTTTAATCTAGGGGTATAATGGTCTTTTTCATTAAAAAAGGAGGTGTAGAAATAAAAATTTTTCAAGCAGAGGTATTTTTGAAAAACAGACAATACAAATGTGCATTTTTGTAAGTCTCCCTAGATTAAAACATGCATGTCTAATTTTATATATCATGTTTATGTCAAACGCGTTTAATTAATTATATTTCGATTGTTTACTAAAAATAAATTATATTCGACCGAAGCATTATATTTCATTATGTCCTCGCAAAGGTGTCCAATTATCTTACTAATTAACTTTTGGGAAAACTATTTCAGAGAAAATATGCGATTGTGTATATAACTATTTAATTTCATTTTCCTCATATAATTATGGAGCTTTTGAAATTTCAAAATTATTTATATTTTTTTGTAGACTAAAATTATTTATATTAATCTTTCCAATCAAATGATTGTTATCGACTACATAACAAAAAGGAAAATAATAATTAAGATTTCAAAGACATAATGAAATTATTTTTTTCTAATTCCCCTTTGCCCTTGATATTTCGAAATCTTACAATCTTTTGTGACCTTAAAAGATTTTCCATTACTTTGTGTTGTGTTCACTTGTATCCCATCAACCATCTTTCTTAATTAGTTAGGGTGAATATTATTCATAATCATGCTCAAAACCTTCATCATGAGCAAATTTCATTTTTTTGACGATTCTTAAATTTAATTAAATTATTGGTTTTAGACAATGATGATCACCACTGACATTAGTGTGGAGTTTTTCGACATGCTTCTTATCATTTTGAAAAATACATTGATTTTAAAAATTCAAAAATTAAAAATATTAAAACATTTGTTAAATTTTAAATTATAATACGTCATTATATTTTTAGATAATTATAACGTTTACGAGGTATTCTTTTTTATTGTACGTATATTGTCTCTTTTTTTTTTTGCTGAAAACACGAATCATATCGCAATATTTATCTATTAAATTAAAAAAGGGAGACTTACAAAAATACACCTTTGTATTGTCTGTTTTTCAAAAATACCCCTACTTGAAAATTTTTATTTTTACACCTCCCTTTTTAATGAAAAAGACCATTATACCCCTAGACTAAAAGAAACCCTAAACGTTAAACCCTAAACCCTAAACCATAATTCCTAAACTTTAAACCCTAATAGCTAAACCCTAAACTCTAATCACTAAATTTTAAACCCTAAACCCTATTTGTGCAAATATGAGGTGTATATTTGAGAACCATTAAAAAACAGGTGTAATTGTAAAATTTCTTTTTCTTTTAAGTGTATTTCTGTAAATTAATCATTAAAATATTAAGAAAAAAAATTAAAATATTAAGAAATTAACCGGAAAAAATTAAAAAGAAGAAGAAACATGCATCTTGCAAAATACATGAATCGAACAAACAAGAAGTTTCAATGCCACTTGCTAGCAAATGTTACGTAAGCACGAACCCAACCGTGTGGACAACGATGCACCGTGATTAAACTAGTGAAGATCCTGATCAAGTCGTGATTAATACATTTCTTTATAATTATAATATATACGAAACTAATTGACCATATCGAGTCTAATTTACAGCTAATACTATTGCCATATGCCAATGAATAATTATATGATCTATGACGTTATATAATTAAAACATACAATAGTATTTTTTGTTGCGTATTGTTTAAGATATGTTTGTGAATTGTTTACTCTCGGTGTATGATTAGTTATATGCAGTATAATAAACGAGATTGAAGAAACTTATTCATACGTGTCGTAGTCCAAATGGTATGACATGTAACATGTTTGAAAAACAAATAAAAAAGTGTCACCGTCTTGAGTCGACGACATTGTACACGAGAAACTTGGACTCGTTTCCCTAATTTAAATTTAAAGCTTTTGTATATACTTGCAATTATACACGACACTAAATAATTTTGACAAAAATGGATATTTTCTATAACTTTATTTTGTTCTTGAAATAAAATATTTAACTATTTGTTAATATATAGTTTTCTTGAATTAATCTAATAGAGTCACAAAGAATCGGTTAAACCCAAAAAAAGGGTTACAAAGAATCATAGAGAGCTTCTTCACCTTTGGATTAGTCGGTGCTAGTTCTTATATACCGGATACTCAAAATATTTTAAAATTTGCTAACTAACTATATATATATATATATATATAAGAGATCTTTTACAAAATAGTGTGCATGTTTCTGACCAAAAAAATCACAAGCTTCAAAGTGCATTGGACACTTTCAGCTACGTCCAAAACTCACAAAATTATTAAATTTGGTCTTTTAAAAATATATTTTAATTTGGTAAGTGCATGCATAGAATCGGTCCAAGATCTAAACCGGGTCTCGGGGGGTCGACCCGACTCTTGATCCACAAGGCTATGTCACGTGAAAACCCTTTGTGGTTTTTTAAAAGCTTCTTGCATGGTCTCGATTAACTCTTTTGGACCATTGACAAAAATGTAAAAGAAAAAAAAAAGCAAGAGTAAATGCGCAGCTTTCTTCTAATCATTGAAACGGTAATGACAGAATCTTGCAGCTCAAGTGATTTTTTTTGTTCCATGGCCTACCAAAATTCATAGACTGTACAATACAGTTTATATTTTAAAAGGATGATACTATTTATAATAACCATTATTAATATATTTAAGTTACAATGACAATCATAATCTAAGTCTAATGGGCTAAGACTTATAACTTCTACTCCAATAGGTAGATAATTCAGCAAGAAATGTAGTAAAAATGAATAAAACTAGCACTTGGTTTTTATTCACTCTAGGTAATTCAGCAAGAAATGTAGTAAAATGAATAATTCAGCAAGACATAAGTGGAATATTGCAATTTAACTTGTGACAGATACGTTTGTAATAAAAAATAATTCAACCTTTTGACCTTTTTATTTTACTTTTTAGTTTTTTACGTTTGGGTTTTTTTCATGTGTATGAACAAGAGTGAATATGATATGAATCGCATGTGATAATGCCCTTTAACAAAAAGAGTATAATAATGTGAAAAGGGAAAGGAAAGAAAAGAAGTTAAAGAGTCAAGGGTGTTTTTGATCTTTGATGTATAGGTTAATTTTTGCCGGTCGTTATTAGAATTTACAATGGCAGACAAATAGTACTAATCAATCGCTAAAAGTGATAAAACGAATCATGACTTTAGATAATTATAAAAGTAATTAGTACCCTTTTAGGATGACTAATTGCGCTGCAAACTTAGGGTTTGCCGACAATTACTGGTCAGTTACGTCATAATAAGAAGTTATTATCTATTTAATACATTAAATCGATGAACTTAAAACCAAAATTTTACTTATAAATTTACATTGAAAATATAAACAACAATCTAGAAAACAAAACTAAAATCTCAAACGATATTTTGCGAAACGGAAGAAATACTAATTTTCATCAAATTTTGCCTTTTCTCGTGATTACAAACAATTGATCTTACTTTTACCACTTAGCACAAGCGTATATGTCACAATAGTTGAAGGAACAACGATGGGATTTGTAATAATAGATAGTGAATGATGATGATGCATCATGATTCATGGTTAGTACATCCTTAATCACTATATCCGTCACATCATGCCAAGGACCAACTCATGGCTTCTTTAATTACTTGGACCAGTTCACTACAAACTCAACACGTGTCCGCTCACTGCTGATCCATTATCATCCTCTTTTTATATCTTTTGAGAGCAAGTTCATTGCGAGCTCTTAGTAGAGCTCTTAACAATTTTTAATTAAAAAAAATAAATAAATGAAGAAGCAGGAAGAGACGGACTCTGAGAGTCCTTGCGTAAAAATCGATTCTTCTTACGTTTTTTTTTTTTTTTTTTTTTTTTTTTTTGG
>OVAN01016466.1:0-10590 GCA_900406275.1 Anastatica hierochuntica
AGAGAGTCGAGAGAGGAGAAGAGAGAGTTCAAGGTGGTTCTACGGTGAATCGAAGTCTATTTCCTCTTCCGATTGGAGCTGGTGCTAGCTCCGGTGGCTTTACCCTTGCGGCAGCCGTATCCTTTGTTGCTTGGTGGACCAAGATCGGCGCCGTCTCTTTGTGTTCTAAGCTTGCTTAATCTCACCTGATTAAGCCAGTTTTGTAGCCACCTGCAAAAGGCAAAGCAGTGTGAGTATTGTACTCTCTTGTGTGTGTAATCCCCTTAAACACATCAAGCTTGATCTAGTGATAATCATGGAAGTTTTGTTCTTCCCCTGGAGATGTAGCTATGCGAACTCCGGGTAAACAAAAGGCTCGTGTTCTTTCTTTTGATGTTTAGAGCTAGGATCATTCTCAAGAAACATCTAATTGATAATCGAACCCTAAGAACAACTCAACTTAGAGCATTAAAGAAGCTCAAGTTAAGGTTTAAAACCTCACATCTTGAATGGGATCTCACTACATTTTTTTTTGTTATAGAATAAAACTTTAGTCGGATTCAATGCAAAATTTGTTGATGCTTTTAATGAAATAAACCAAAGTTACATAGTACAAAAAGCTCAAACTAATAATAAAACCATAGGACCGCCTCGAGTGAAATTCCATGTGCATAAATTTTCTTTTAAACTTTCATAACTCTCACATGAATCACGAAAGCATTATGAGGGAAAATAATATTCAACAATATTATCAACTTCCGCCATTGGTGATGTGTCATGTCTTTTTTTTTTGTTTCTGTGAAAGATTTATACTAGGATTTTTGATGTATGTAAAATTGGATGTACATGGTCCACTATATATATATATATATATATATATATATATATATATANATATATATATAAAGCGGAACGCGTTCGACGTGAATTTAACACGTCGTCAAATTATAACTCACAAGATTTCGACATTTGTCATTAATCAATCGGTTTATTGACATGTGTCAAGTATTTAAAATTTCCAATTTCGTGTATGCAAATATTCTATTTTACGTAAATAAGTAAATTTTCTATTTCCATTAAACATTGAAAGTTAAATATTTTATTTATGTTAAAACATTTAATATTAATTATTATATATACAAACATGATAAAATTGTAATATTTAATTAATAATGTTGTTTCGTGATTTTTCAATAAGTAATAATTGTTTTAATCTACGTTTTAAATTTACTGGTTATAGTTACGTGAATTTCAACTTTAAAACCTAAAATTTTAATGATATTTTTAGATTAATTTTCCATGTATAATACGAGATCTTATCTAAGATACACTAAATCGAATGGCTGCTATATAATTATTATGTTTGATTTGAATATATATCAGTAGAATCAAATATGTAAACCAAATTAATACTTACTATATTATAATTACCAAAGTAGAGCAAGACAATCGATCTTTTAGATTTGGCTAATATTTACTATATTCGAATAAAATTAGAGTTTTTTTTATAGAAAATATCATTTACAGAGCAAGGCAAAATTAATTTTTATTTTCCTATTCAAAATTTCTGTATATTTTTCCAATATTTGAATTGTTGAAAAGTTGCATTTTTCTCGTTAATACATTATATTTCATGCAACATTATATCTTGAATCACCAATCACTATAGAATATGAAAAAGCTAATTAATATATTTTCGGTTGGAAACTGTAAGATTTTTCGCGGTAAACATAAAATATGCTAAAATTAACTCAACATTTTATATGCTATTAATAACAACGTCATTTTCTCTTCCAATTTCCATAATGAAATATTTAATATATTTTTATTTTATAAAAATAAATTTATTAAAAATAATGTTAAAAATATAAATAAATTTTCACTTGGCCACATTTCTATCGTTTTTAAAAGTTTTCATGAAGCGAAAAATATAGACTTATGTGGATAAATTTTTGTTTTGTATCATCGTTTTTTACACTTCTATTTTTTATATGTTCATTTAGAAAATTTTTTATTATGTATCATATTTTTTAACACTTTTCATTCGTTTTGTTATACATTGTGTTTAAAGGACCTATGACACACCAAAGAGATAAACTACTTAAGTGCAAATATAGTCAAAGCATTAGGAAAGCATTCAAGCAAATGGATCAACAAACGGATCACCAAGAATCAACAATATCTCTACAATAATTAAGCAGACTTGAAGGTTACGGTGTATCAGAGTTGAACAGACTTAAAGATTACACTACACCAGACTTAAATATTACATTGTACCAGACTTAAGCACACTTGAGGATCAAGAGAATAAGAAATAGAGTTGGACCTTCCTATCAAGTCAAGATGAAACTCACGTCTACCTCTTCACTTGTGTGGATCGAGAACCATGAGGAAGGATCAACGACTAGCTCAAGAAGTAAGTTTTCATTTTAAGTTGTTTCCTTATTTTCATAACTATTTCAATCTTTTCTTACCGGATTTGATTAGAATAAGTTTAGATTCTTGTTTGCTTTTATTATTATGAACTTAATGTTGCGATTTATTTTTATTGTTCTTTCGTTAATTGTATGTTCTTTTTTTTAGTCGACCCTTGAAGTTCAAGTTGTTGAACCCCTTTATAAGGTTCCTTTCAGCATTGTAGTTTTATGCCCTTTTGCTTATTATCAATAAAGAAAAAATTTAACCTACAACAAAGCTGTGAGCCACCTCTTGTTTGCTCTCTTTGCTGTGTTGAGACCAGGAACTCTATTGCTTGAGATATGTATTGTATCATAATCCTTACATAGCTTGTGTGGTACACTTTACTTCCTCTCTCATTACGATCGCTTTAGCCATTACCCAAAACTATAAAAAAAAATTAGCTTTTTTATTCTTCCAACCCTTTGAATTGAAATCTCAAACATGATATTGTTAGACCTACAAGTCTTGAATAACTATTGCTTGTATCATCTTTTGGTATTAGAGTCGTAGTTCTAAGTCTAACTTTTTAGTTCAGCATAGCTGTGTGAGAAAGGCTATAGATACTAAACACACAATGCTACTAATGGTCTTTAAGGAGATTTTGAGCGCATTTTTGGGGGATCTTGAGATGCCAATAGAAGCTAAGGAGCTGCTGGCAGGTTTAATGATGTGTTTCCGGAGGAAATACCCAATGGTTTGCCTCCCTTGAGAGGAGTGGAGCACCAATGGACTTCATACTGGGAGCTGCCTTGTAGCCCTGAAGAAACCAAGGAATTGGGAAGGCAAGTGAAGGAGCTTTTAGAAAAAGGATACGCGAGGGAGAGCCTTAGTCCATGTGATGTTCTGGTTCTACTAGTGCCAAAGAAATATGGAACATGGTGGATGTGTGTGGATTGCCTAACTATAAACAACATTACTGTCAAGTATATACATCCAATTCCAAGGCTAGATGACATGCTTAATGAGTTAAGCGGAGCTACTCTGTTTTCAAAGATCAACTTGAAAAGTGGATACCATCAAGTGAGGATGAAAGAAGGAGATAAATGGATCATCGCCTTATAAACCAAGAAAGGGATTTATAAGTGGATGGTTATGCATTTGGTCTCACCAACGGCCCCAACACCATTATGCATCTAATGAACCAAGTTCTTAGAGCATACATCAGTAAGTTTGTAGTCCTTTATTTTGATAACATATTGATTTACAACAAGTGTTTTCTAACCATATGACACATTTCGAGCCTGCTTTAAAGACACTTCGTAAAGAAGGGCTTTATGAAAAATTAAAGAAGTGTTCATTCTGCACTAATAAGTTGATATATCTAGGTTTTTTATAAGTTCACAGGGATTACATATTGATGACGAGAAGATCAAAGTCATTGAAGACTGACTAGCCCCTTTAAACATGATGCGTGTCAAGTTTCACCCGAAAAACGACACTACAACTGCAAGTGCACAACTTAGTTATAGTACTCAGGTATCGATTCCACAAAAACGAGTAGTGCACTAAGGATTTGTGGACTTTCAAACTAGTTAGGAAGAAACAAAGGTTGGTTGTTTTTTTGTTTTAAATGAAATAAAGAAACAAAGTAAAACAGAAAAGCAAAGAAAAATCAATGAAAGACAAACGTTAGAAAAATAAGAATCACAAAGAAACGTAATTAGCATAAAATGGGTTCGACTTTCGGTATTGTTTAGCTTAGGTATAGAACACAATCCAATAATGAACCCTCTCGAATTTTGAGTTTCAAGATTCTATACTAATGACAACTAAAGAACATCGACTTTCGTACGATCTCGTAATGGTCCTGTATGCATGCATTAACTTTTTTTTTGTCGTCGTACGCATTAACTATGACTGTATGATTGATTGTTTACAATCTAGATCGATGTACTTTCATAATGCATCTAAATATAATTGCTCACCAAATACTAGTTCCTGCAGTAATACAAGCTTTTGGAATGCAAACCACTTTAGATCTATTCACAAACTGGCCTAGGAACAAATAGTATTGAACACGAGCAAGGTGATAATGTTAATGATAAACCCTAATAGATATGAATCTCTAAGCAAACAAGATTATGAACTCATGATAACCTACTGTCTAACTAGAAAACTACTCAATATTTAACATGTTAAATATGCAGCAAACAAGAGAAGAAAGCATGATATCAATCAAAGATAAGGGAATAACGATAAAACCCATTTATTGATGAAATGATGAAAGAACTGATAAGTCTTTGAGATGGGAAGGGCACGACCCCTAAGATTTTGTTCTTGCCTCCTTAAGAATCTAAGCTAACCTAAACCAATGTAATTCTATGAAATCAAAGGCTAAAAACAAGTATAAATAAGCTTTGTCCAACATAGGTCAATTAGATTAAATCAGGCCTTTCAATTTGGGCTTCTTGTAGAAGGGTTTTTACTTGAGTTCTTAGGTTTGGAAAGTCGTGTAAGTCATTCACTTTGGTCGTGTTGAAGTATTGATTGAAACCAAAGTCGTAGTTCTTTAGTTATAGCCTTCATACGCATCCTTCATTTGCGAGTCACCAGAACAAATCTTCAGTATATTTTGTATAACTATTGATCCTCAACTTCGAACCATGTCAAACCACTTCCATATGAAAGCTAACTAAATTATATAACTCCTGTCCAAATTTAATAAAAATCCAGCGGTGGCAAGAACTTCAGCTTGGATGATCTTTCTGAGGCTCGAAAACTGTCCAGAAACTAGCTTTTATTCCAATTAGCTTCATATTGCTCCAAAATGCTTAATTTGACATTAAATGACTCGAAATAATATAAATACAAGAAAAATACCATTTCATGCATAAAGTTTCTTAAAAACAGTAAGCAAACATAATTAAAGTCTATAGGACAAGCGGTAAAATATTAGTGTTATCAATTCCACCAGACTTAGCTTCGAACTCGACATCAAGCTAAGAAAACGAAGAACAGAGAAGAGGCTTGAAAAAATGGAAACGTACCTGGACCTTCTGAACTTATTGGCAACTTAGACTGACGAAATCCATTAACACCTACATTGACATTTAGGTAGAATCCCTGGTATTCACCACAAGTTTTATCAACATCCCCGATTCAAGCCACAATCAACAAGAGAGATCTAGTATCTCCATCAATACTCCCTAATATATAAATCGTATGGTCTCTTCGATGGATTATCAATCAAAGAACACATAGACTCAACTCAAACGAGATCCTCAAAAATTTCAGACCACAATCGATTCTTTTCCTCTTTTTTTATTCACTTTTAAATGCTTTTTTGAGACTGCTTTTTCCCTATTTTTTTAGAGTATCATTTTCTTTTTCTATCAGCCTCTGAGAATCTATTTTTCCCTATTTTTCTAAGGTATCATTTTATTTTTTTTATCGATCTCTTTATTATTATTTTTTATTACGCACATTCAGATTTATCGGCTACGCGTTTCAATTGGACTTGAGTCTTTTTTACTCACGTCACTGCCTTACATTCGAAATTCATAAAGCACAAGCATCTTATTTGACGATTTTTATTAAAAAGGATAGAGGGGAACCGTAGACTTAGTTTTGTCAGGCCCGAAGAGAAAACCGATTCAATGTATACCAAGCTCCAAGAAGAGAAAATTAAGTTCATTAAATGTTTGAGTAGCTGAGGATTACCCGGATATCAAGCTATATGATGCCTCGGTTGGCCAATCCAATTGGGCTATCCCATTCGGTAATACTGCATTCAAATAGTGACACTAGTTTCTGATCTGGTTATGAATAAATAAAACATTTTGATTTTGAAATTTTTTGAAAACGACTCAAAGACGTGAAAAATTAAAAGAAAAAGAAGCATTAGTAACAATAAGATTCCCCTGACTTAACTTACATCGTTCCGATGTAAAATCAAGTGACATAGGTACTGAGAACAAATGGAAAAGATAAGGACTAGGAAAAATTTAGCTAATGGTCAAAATATTGGAGAAAAGTACGTCCATATTTGATTTTTCGATAAACCAAAATTTTGCTCATTTGGCCGTTTTGCAATTCGTGAAGAATGATTCGTGTCAAACTGAAAACCTACTGAAAAATAATATATTTTATGAGTAAAAGTGAAGTATAAAGGCGGGAGCTCGTACCTTATATGATTTGACCGAGTTTGGTCTCCAGTAATCTCGGTTTGGCTCGTTTTGGTGAGAATTCGAGTTGTTCTTGATTTGGGACCATTCCAAGGCTGTTTTTTAGAATTGCATTCTCCATATGTTAATTGATTGTGAATCTTTAATTTGACATCTTGGTTTATTTGGCGGAGTTCATTTTGTCTTTGGCCGAGTTTTCTTCGGTTTATGGCCAATCGGGTGCTCCGAAATGAAAAGTGAACGCCTCCAAAACTATTTGGGTAGTTCTTAATAATTTTCCCACTTTATCTAGGCATCTTTAGTGGTAAGACTTGCTCCAACTTCTAGATAAAATTTTTGAATAAACCGAATTCATGTGATCGTCTCTGCCAGCCAAGTTGTCACGTTTTTATCAATGTACTTGATGAAAATTCTCAGACCCGACAGCTGGTTTGGCTTAAATTGCTCTTGAGATGCTTTGGTTGCGTTCCTCATCCATTTGATCGCATATTTGAGCGTTTGAATTCGTGTGAAGAGCGACTCTGCCTTGATTGGATCTTTGATAGCCTCAAAATACTTCTTATTCTGGTCACAAAACACCTAAGCTATGATTGAAACTAATATTCCTTCTTAAAGTTCTTTTATGTTCCAGTTTCTTGCATTATCGTCTCCATAGTCTCACCTTTGAGTCCAAGAGTCTTTAGGAGTGAATTGACGTCTCAAAATGCTCTTTTTATGACCTGTACTAAGTATTGGAAAATTTTTGGTTAATTTCTTACTTGGCGAGTATGCTTTGTTCCGGTTGCAAAAATTTGCTCGGTTTGAGAATCCTTGTAGCTCCAAGTGTGCTTGCATCCAGAACGTTCCAGCCTTGTAAAACACCATGAATTGATATATTTGATGTGTTTTGCTAGCTGGTTTTTGAAGAAATTAAGTGTGAAATTGATCGGGCCAAGAAAATGTGTTTCTGGACGTGTTCGGATGCTTTCCCACAGCTAAGGGAGTTTGTGGATGGATGGGATGTGATTGGTTGGGTCGAATGGGTTGGAAATGGTAGATGGGTTGGTGTCTCACCGGTTGGCAGAGAGGTGTGGACCAGTTTTGACGTGGAGATTGTCGCGGCCGGTCGGGGAGAGTGAGAGCCACATGCGGATGAGACACGGAGGGGCTAAGACCGGTCTGTGGTGGGGAATGAGCAGGTGGCCAGTGAGAGCATGTCTGGGACTGGTGCTAGAAGTGTGAAGAGGTGTTGGGGCATATTGGAGCTAGCACCTGGTGGTGGGAGCTGCAACACTTGTATTCGCCAAGAGACTCGTCACAACCCGTCTGAAGCTTTTGAAGCATCAGATGGTCGTGGCTTCAACACTGTAGCACCGGGTCATGCCCTTTTTGGTCCCTAGACCGATGAGAATGCTCATGTGGACCGGTGGCATGGTCTTGATGGTCCGAACGTACCAAATTGCAATTTTCTCCAACTTCTTCAGCTTGAAAGTGATTTCCTACGAAAAACAAGCTGTACAATCTTTAATTTTTTTTTAAAAAAAAATCAAATAACATCCAATATAATCTAAATTAATCCTAATATCAAATCCTAAAATTAAAAAAATGAAAATAAAATAAAAAGTTAAGGAATTTATGGCTTGCCTCCCATAAAGTGCTTGTTTAAGGTCTTTAGCTCGATCCCTGTGTTATTTGTAATGTGGCTGCCCAAATAAGGGTTTTGTCAAACCCTTTACTTTCATTTCCAATGATTCAACAAAAATCTCAATGGATTTCAGAGCTTCCCACTCCGATTGATTCCATAAAATTGGTTTCAGACCTTGAAATCGTCTTGGAGTTAATTGAGAACGTACTGCATAGTGGTATGGATTCTTGTTGATATTGATGAAGTCCATACTCCATTTATACCCATACATAGTAGCTCCTATTGTTTCCAAGACTCCAATTTCTGTTCTGAATTTTTCTTCTTGCTTGTGAGCAAACCGAGTTTCTAAACTCGATTTTGTAACTTGGATCGTCGGGTCATCAGCCAAGGCATGTAATACACCAATGACTTGAGTAAAAAGTGGCTGACCAACCCTTGAATCACTATGGTTAGACGTTTTCCTTGCTGGTATTGAGGTACATTTTGAAAGTGTGTAAGAAATAGTGTCTTCTCTACACGTTTTTCTTCATATTTTTCACGGTAAATGTGAAAACCATCAGGCTTAGGTCCTAAAGCTCGAAGTTCCTGAGGATAATGGTCCATATTCTCCACCATCAGTTTGATGAAGTACTTGATATCTCCCCGTTGAGTGTTGATCTCATCGGTTCTTATGGCGAAATCGCCAATTTCGCCTTCTAGCTTCTTGTTCTTCATAAGAAGGTCATTTTAAATCCTTTTGAGTTTGAAATTATGCTTCACAATGTCATTAGGATCAATCCACTTCAGATTCTCCACATGAACTTCTTAGTATGCAAGTCTTCTTCCTTTTGGTGCTACATTCCAATTTTCTTCGGTTTGTTCGATTTCTTCACTTTGAGGATCTTCTTTGGAATTAGCTGGAGATCTTTTTTTGATGGAATCTTGTATTGCAATTAAAGAGTCTTCAAGGGTCTAAAGTTTATCTTCAAGGTCTCCAAACTTCTCCTTTATGTCGAAATACATGCTATCGAGCTTCGTTTTGGACTCTTACTATGCTTCTTTGTGATCTTTAAAGAGTTGTACCACCAAGTTTTCAATTGTACACTTGAGAGACTCCTTTGACACGTGATTATAGGCTTGAGAAGGGTCTGATCGTGGCTGGTAAGGCTTCAGAATGTGGTTTCGATGATGAACCACATGAGCTGAAAATCGCGGAAACCCTTGGTTATCGAAGTTCCTTCGATTCACTTGAGATTGTGCCATGTTTGCTGGTATTGATGATGATGATGATGATGATTTTATAGTAGCAAAGGAATTGGAAAACACTTTCCAATTGTAGGTTGATTGATGGAGCCTAGCAATCGACCATACTCTTGTTGAGTTTGACAGTTATTTTCCTCCGAATGAAATCATGATCGATTTCTTGGAAAATATAACATCTCTTCTCTTTGATTTCTATATTATTGATTATCTTGAGGTATGTCGCTCCTATAAAACGTGGCCTTCTTGGTTAGAAAATTAAGATTCCTCATTGTATTTCATGAGAATAAAAAACACAAAAAGAAAAAAATGAATAGTAAAAGAAAAAATCAGAAAAAGGAAAAACAGAAATCCTAATACTAAAAGAAAAAGGAAAAACATAGAACAAAAACATTTTCTACACTAATTCTAGACCAAAGTCCTTAGAAAACTAACAAGTCCCTGGAAACGGTGCCAAAAAGCTTGATGTGTGTCAAGTTTCACCCCAAAAACGACACAACAACTGCAAGTGCACAATGTAGTTGTAGTACTTCAAGTATCGATCCCACAAGGACATGTAGTGCACTAACGATCTATTTAATTTTGAAATAACTAGGAAGAAACAAATTTTTTTGGTTGGTTTTTGGTTTTAAACGAAACAAAGAAACAAAGTAAAACATAAAAGCAAAGAAAAATCAATGAAAGACAAACGTTAGACAAATAGGAATCACATAGAAACGTAATTAGTATGCAACGGGTTTGACTTTCAAGTACTTTTTAGCATAGGTATAGACCACAATCCAGTAATAAATTCTCTCCACTTTCGAGGTTTGGGATTCTATAGTGATGACAACAAAGGAACATCGACTTTCGTACGACCGTGTAATTGTCAAGTA
Organism: Anastatica hierochuntica; assembly: GCA_900406275.1. Lineage (NCBI taxonomy): Eukaryota > Viridiplantae > Streptophyta > Magnoliopsida > Brassicales > Brassicaceae > Anastatica > Anastatica hierochuntica. Next base: position 10,302 of record OVAN01016466.1, read on the forward strand.
TGCATTAACTATGTGTGTATAATTGATTTTTCACAATCTAGATCGATGTACTCTCGTAAGGCATCTAAATATAATTTTTCACCAAAAACTAGTTCTAGTAGTAATACAAGCTTTTGGAATGCATACAACTTTAGATCTATAAAAAAATTGGCCTAGGAAGCAAATAACATTGAACACGAGCAAGGTGATAACGTTAATGATAAACCCTAATAGATATGAACACTACAAGAAAACTGTTATTTTGCGACTGATTATTGCGACCGTATAAGTAGTCGCAAATATAGTGACC
>OVAN01016467.1:0-10590 GCA_900406275.1 Anastatica hierochuntica
TTGCTGTGCACTTGCAGTGTGATTTAAGGGTTAAAACCTGAGATATCAGAAGGCTTGCATCCAAGAAAACCAGCATCATCTAAAAGCTCAAGCACATACTTTCTCTGACAAACAGAGATACCTTTACTAGATCTAGCAATCTCAAGTCCTAAGAAAAACTTAGTTGCTCCCAAGTCTCGAAGCTTAAAATGAGATTGCAGATCCTTGGTAAACTGTTTGGCATAATCTACATGGTTGCTAGCAACTAAGATATCATCTACATATACCAGCACAACCAAATATTGACCTTCCAAAAGTCTGACAAACAATGTGTGATCACTCCTAGACTTCTTGAATCCATTAGAAAACAATATAGAAGATAGCTTCAAATACCATTGTCGCGAAGCCTGTTTGAGACCATAAATTGATTTATGAAGTCTGCAAACAGCATTAGAAGGAAAAGATTCACCTTTTAAATCTGAATATCCAGGAGGAAGCTTCATATAAATCTCTTCATCAAGTTCTCCACTGAGAAACGCATTGGAAATGTCTAACTGAGTCAATGACTAGTTCTTCTTAGCCGCAACATCAAGCAAGATTCTTACTGTGGATAATTTTGCTACTGGAGAAAATGTTTCTCCATAATCTACCCCTTCTTCTTGAGTAAATCCCTAAGCAACCAACCTGGCCTTATATCGCTCTATGGATCCATCAACATTATATTTGACTTTGAAAATCCACTTGCAGCCAATAGGAACCTTATCCTATGGTAGAGAACACACACTCCAAGCCTGAGTTCTTTCCTGAGACCCTATCTCTTCACACATAGCATCACGCCACAACTGATCCAACAAAGCCTCTAAATATTTCCGTGGTTCTTTAACTTTGGTGATGACATTAAGAAAAGCTTGAAAAGGTTCAGAGATATATGAATAAGAAATAAAGTTTGCCATAGGATAAGGAGTAGTATGAGTAGAAGTAGTAGTATTATAACAATAGAAATCCTGCAAATTTGAAGGTGGTTTCTTTTGTCTAGGAGGTCTCAGTCCAGAAGGAAGTGAAACCTCAGAGGATATCACATCATGATGAGGATGTGTATCAGAAGATGAATGCGAAGAATGCACATCATCATGGATAGTAGGAAAAGGAACATGAGGAAAGAAAGTCTTCACATTATCATTGATATTTGATAATGCAAAAGGAAAAATATCCTCATGAAACAAAACATGCTTTGAAATAGAAACCGAATGTGTCTCTATATCTAAAAGCTTATAACCCTTATAACCTGTAGGATATCCTATAAAAACACAGGCTCTAGCTCTAGGATCGAACTTATGCCTATTCTTTGGAGAAGTGCTAACATAACACAAACAACCAAATGTTTTCAAATCACTATACTCTGGTTCCTTACCAGTCAATCTCTCAAAAGGAGTCTGATTATCTATGACAAGAGAAGGTAATCTATTTATGAGAAAACAGCTGTCAAGACACAAANGAACCTGAGATTGAAACAATAAGGACCTAGCCACATTCAATATATGCTGATGCTTTCTTTCCACTACCGAATTTTTTTCAGATGTTTCAAGGCATGAATGATGTGAGACTATTTCTTTTGAAGCATAAAACTCAGTGAACTTAAGTTCATTTGCATTATCTAATCTAACAGCCTTAACTTTCACATTATAGTGATTTTCTACAAGTTTTATGAAATCAGGAAACACATGTAAAACATCAGCCTTAGTACTCATAAGATACACCCAAGTAGCTCTACTAAAATCATCAACGATAGTCAAAAAATATTTGTGACCATTAACTGTTGGTTCAGAGAATGGCCCCCATATGTCTATATGTAACAAATCAAAAGCATGATTACTTATATTGCTCCTATTCTTGAACGATATATGTTTCTGTTTTGACAAATGACATATATGACAAGCATCTGAATGACTTTTATTAACCTTTGTTTTAGAAATTTTAAGTACATCAGAAAGCAAATCAACTTTTACATGAGAAGGATATCCTAATCATTTATGCCATGTAATAGAGTCTACAACAGTAGAAACATAAGACATACCTGTAAAGGACAAAGTTTTATGCTTATCATTTATATCTAAGACATATAAATTCCCAACTTGACTACCTTGACCAATCATCAATTCCTGAGTAATTGCCTGAATAAAACAAGCATCAGCAGTAAACCAAACTTCAGAAAGAAAATTTTTGGTTAAAACACTAACACTCAATAGATTGAACTTAAATTCAGGTATGTATAACACGTTGAACATAATGAGAGCATCAATCAATTGAATGCGACCTATACCAGCAATAGTAACTGTCACCCCATTTGGCAAAGTAACATAAGTTTTATCTAAAGCCTTGTATTCTAGGAAAAGATCCTTATTATGACTAACATGATGAGTTGCTCTATAATCCAAGCTCTAAGAGACACATCGATTTCAGAAGATACTGAAGACACAAGCATGTCATAATAAGAATGATTATAGAGAGTTATGAAGTTACCAGAAATGCTCTCTAAAATCTGAGAAATAACAGGTGCAGAAGTTGAAGTCGAGGCATTTGGCTTGTCAGTTGTAGCTATGACATTATTAGCTTGAAGATGAGAGCTCAAGTAGGAAATCATTGACTGAAGTTGTTCTAGAGACAATGCATCACAGGACATAACAGATTGTTGATCAGATGAGCTTGGTATCATTGGTTGATTAATTGCAAGATTAGTAGAAACTGTAGCTTGAAACTTCTTTCCCTTAATCATACCAGGTAGATAACCATGCTTCTTGTAACATTTATCCACTGTGTGCCCAAGTCTTAAGCAATAAGAACATTTTGTCTTGTGATAACTTCCTTGTGACAACAAAATCTGACTCTGATCATTCACACCAGCCTCTTGAACTTGAAATGCTACATGATTATTACTCATCCTTTGATTTGATCCTACTATTCTTTGGCTTTCATCCTGATCAAGAATGTTGTAAATTTCTGACAAACTCAGCCTAGGCTTCATATTCAAAATCTGACCTCGTATATTTGAGAAATTATCATTGAGTCCCATAAGGAACTGAATAATTCTGCTTGTTTCTGCTTCATCCAATAATTCTTTCACGTGATCACAATTGCATCTCTTAGCATTAACAATCTTCGTATTTGACAACTGCTCCCACAATGTCTTCTTCTTTTTGAAATAAGTAGACAAATCCATGGAACCTTGCTTTAGAGAAGCAATTGCTTATTCTAATTGATACTTCCGAGGCAGATTGTTCACCTTGAATCTCGTATGTAAATCATTCCACATCTCAACAGCATCATCATAGTAGAGTATACTCTCATATATCTCCTTGTTTACTACATTCAACATCAATGCCTTAACCATACTGTTACACCTACTCCAGATCTTAAACAATGGATCATCAACAGTTGGCCGAGCTAAAGAACCATCAACAAAGCCTATCTTGTTCTTAGCTTCTAAAATCATCTTCATAGCAATGTACCAACCATTATAGTTAGATCCATCTAGTATCTGACTCACAATGCCTAGACCAGGATGATCTACTGAATGTAAGTAAAAAGGACTATGAACATTGTCTATCGATTCCATACCAGAATGATGCAACATAGATCCGTCGCGATTTCCTCCGATAACTTAAGATCGACTCGCGACAAAGTCTGTTTCATTATCATCGGAAAAGTCACCACAATTCTTCATCGCTGACCTCTCTGGATCAGATGTAACACTTCGATTCCTTATCTTCCTAGCTTGTCTCACCATTATCGACACTGAAATCAAGAGAAATCCAGCTCGATTTGACGAAAACTTGTCGATAATAAATTTGAGCTCCGAAACTTCAACCGAACACAGATCTGTATCCTTTGTGTGATTTAATCGGTGAAAAACTTGCAGATATTGACGAAAATCGAAGAAAAAATCAGAGTAAACGAGCTTTGATTAGCTCTGATACCATAATAGAAATATGAAACAAGGAGAAAATGTATTCTTCATTTCATCTTTCTTACGGTACAAAGTTAGTTACGACTGTGTATTTATACAGTATCTATACCAAGTAAACCGAGTCTAAATTATATTCACAATTGAACCGATATTAAACCGGATATAAATCAACACTAGACTAATAAACGGTTCTCAAACCGTCCCACACCATCTACATTTTCCATCCCGCACTATATATCTCGTTGTTACCATTCTGAACCTCAACAACTTTTCATGCTCGCACAGAGTACGGACCGATTAACTAGTATTAAATTAATACCCTTGTCGTTTTCTTGTAGGATTCGTGATTTTTTTTTTCTATAATAAATTATTGGTTTACTCGGATATTTAATCGAGAAATCGCACCCTATTACCAAAAAGAAAAAAAAAACACACACACACCTATAAGCTCGACTCTTTGAGCTTTAGACCCTCTTCTCCAACTAGAACGTTTCACGTACGTTTCACGTTCTTGGTGGGAAGATATTTTGTGCAAAAACATTTCGTTTTTCCCTTGATTAAAGAGTATAACGTGTTCTTTACTGTTTCTTTTACTAAAATTATTGAAACTAGAGGTGGGCATAAGACAAATACTTGTTATTTTAGAGATATTTAATACTTGATTTGCTTTGTACAAGTAATAAAATTTTGGATTTGTACTTAGCTTGCCACAAACGAGTACTTTTTGTTTCGAGTACTTGCTCAAAAATAGCTTACTTGCAAATTACTTGTCCCTTCCAAATTCATCAGCTCAGTCTAGTCTTTCATGAAATTACCAGTAAAAGGTTGCTAAAACTATTGGAAGTAGTTTAAGCCATGAGAAATCCCCTTAATTTAAGAGATGTACGACAATTTAAGCCAAAAGTAGGAGAAAGTATGGAAGCAGGAAGCAAGACGTTGGGAGTATGTCGTAAGGAAGGAAGTAGGAAGATCCTTCCACCCGATAAAAGGAAATCCAAAGGAAAAATAAAATATGCCTAATATCTAAGGATATATACGGATTTTCCTCATCCTAAGGGACAATCATCAACTTTTCACTATACATACACAACCTAAGGGCTCGTACAAGGCATCCATTACAAACTCTAGAGATAAAACATTAGATCTAAGAGAGTTTAAGATTTACGATTAGAAACTAGGATTCTTACACCCAAAAACGTTGTATCTTTTGCTTTCTCTAAAAGATTAATACAGAATCTCTTCTCCTTTCTTAACTTTGTATTTTTATCTATAACTTCTGTGGTGTTACAAAGAACTTGTCATAAAATACCCATAACAGTTTGACGTTAGAGAGAGGGGGTTCCTAACCCTAAGAGAGATCCTCAATTCATCCTAATTAGTCCAACTCCAAAGATCATTAATTCGACAACTGTCAAAGCAGAAAGATGAACCCTAGAGACCATCTTCATCGACATGCCTAAAATAGGCATATCTACGTGATCACTACCAACTATACCAAGGTCTCAACTTATCATAGCACACCCAAAAATTTACTTACTGGCTCATGCCACGACCTCCTGCCCACAAGCAGAACGACACCATGCTCATGAAGCATATCGACAGGTCTACCATCTGATTCGGCCGTGCACCCTCTTGATCAAATGACTCCTACCAACTACAAGGTGACCTTCCCACAAGGCCACACGCCCACAAGGCCACGCGCCTACCTAGACCACATGTTCATAAGGCCATGCGCCCACCTAGGCCACATGCCTCTACAACAACATGAACTACGAATGGCTTGATCCCCCACTAAAGGGTACGTAAGCAGTCCCCACTAAAGGATGAAACAATAAATTGAAACACCTTCCGTGGTGACACGCCTCAACTCCAATACAATGTCATTGGTAGCACGAATAACCATATGGAGCTGGGGGATCATGCGGTCACAACGAGTGGAAAGACCGCTCTGAGCCATACGATCCATCTCTCCTGATGCTATCAAGTCAACGAACGACACATATTGGCCCATACTCTTATGCTAGTAGACTAAAGAAAAGGCCAAAATGCGACATGTTGTCTCTTTCTTCATATCATTTCGTAGAGTTGAGCAAAAATTAGTTGTACCAAAATTTCCTCCAACACTTGCTACTTGCTAGTATTGTCAAATTATTTGCAAGTATTTATGAGTTACTTGCTAAATCATATTTTACTAGAGGTGAATATGATTTTTTTAAAGATTCATTTTACTATAGGTGGAGATGAGAGTTACTCCGACAATACTTATATCTATTTATAAAGAACAAGTAGAAGAGGAAAGAGACACATAACTCTCGATATAGAGTTTTGTTTACTTCTCACAACTAACTAAAAATATCTTATCTAGGTTTAGACTTCCGAAAAATATTTTTTCATGGTCCAAATGATATATTTTTTTCAATCAATGCTCAAATAATATACTTTCAATAAAAAACAGATAACATCAAGTCATATAGCAAGTAATGAGTAATATCAAGCCGAGTAATTAATTTTTTTTAATACTTGTTACTTATCTTGTACTTGCAAGTATCGAAATTATACTACTTGACACTTGACTTGATAGCGACGTGTACTTAAAAAAAAAGACGGGTACGAGACGAGTAACAAGTACAAGACGAATAACGAGTATCCATGCCCAAACCTAGTTGGAACTATTTTGTTTTTGTTGAGGACATGGACAATTTTCTTCATATCTTCTTGAAGTTTACTACTTTTTGGACTTCTGTCATTTTTCCTTCCAATCTTGATTTTTCTATGTAATCTTCCTGAGAATGGACCCCGAAATTGAGAAGGCTCTTCAAGGAATGACTATCGAAGAAAAATATGAAACTCCGTTCACACTACATGAATTACTAGAGTATAATTCTATTGGAAAAAACATGCTCAGTGTGACTAGACGAACGTTGAATCCTCCATTTCAACCTATGGAAGATCTTATCATGGATATGTCGCCAAATTCAGAGTGTATGATAGGCTGAGAGGTGTTGCTTTGAGCAAAGACCGCTTTTAATTCATCTTCAAGTATAAGGAAGATATAGATGAAGTCTTGAAGATATGGATGAATTCTTGAAGAAAGGGGCTTGGATGTTCAATGATTGGTCTCTAGTGATAGGTTGATTGTACGAGACTCCTCCAGAACACTACGTGAAGTTTTTATCGGTGTGGGTACAAATCCATAATATCACCGTGAATTACCACACCCACAAATTGATATCAGCCTTAGGAGAAATAATCGGCCAAGTGATTGAAATGGCCTTTGGCACTACATTCTCAACGAAAGGATTATGTTCGTGCAAATGTTTTGTTTGATACTTCCAAACAAGAACCTCGAGCCAAAGTTGTGAATTTTCTAAAAGGGAGACTTTAAAATTCTTCTTTGACTTTGAGAGAATCAAAAGCGCTATTACACATGCCAACAACTCACTCACGCTAAAGAAGTTTTTCCTCTGCCTCTTCAAGTCTGGACTAAAGCTATGATTTTGGAGAGTCACTCTCAGAAGAAGGATGAAATAGAGACTATCTTGTTGGCGAATGATCTTCTACTGGTGTTTTGTCAGAGTCACAAGTTGGAATTTATAAGAACACGAGAAGCCGAAGTATTTCTCTCGATGTTTTGAATGAGATGAGACTATACCTTATGGTATATGACAAAGTTGGACGTAATGCTCGTGTACTTCTTATCCAAAAACTCATCGCGAGAAAAGATTTATCACTCAAAACATATTGCTGTGATTGGAACAATTACCTATCTACCACTCGAATATTAACAAATGGTTGGGTGTCGTGTTTGGCTTTGAGAAAACATCCAAGAAAACTCTTCCGATAGTGACTGGTGAGAAAGCTTTTAGTCTCAGCTATTCAAGCTGGCAAACGTCCTTCCAAGATACATCGACATGATGCAGCCAATAAAATTGATCAAACACATATTCACATTGTGGTGAAAGGGGGGGGGGGGTTTAAAGTATAAATGAATGCAACCATCTACCATGTTCGTGTCTAACTAGGATAAGTATTTGATGGAAGGAGTTAGTGAAAAGGGTACGTATTGCTAAATGTAAAGACAAAAATATTAGCATTTCTCCAATGAAAATCGCATGGCATAACTCAATAGACTATTTCCAATGAGGAACAGCCGAAATAAAATGATGATCATGAGACGAAACTGTCAGAACCTAGGTGAGGACATGACGGTTCAACAACCCAAGGATATACAGACGAAGTATTTCCATGAGAATCTGTTTCTGATGGAGACAAATAATAAAAAGAATATGTTAGTTGATTTGCAGGTGTGGTTGAGCAGTCTTTTGGAAAAATGTTAGGTTGGACTAAAAGTTCCTTTTTCTTAAACATAAACATATGGTGCTCCTGAATCTGGGTTATGTTACATAGTTTCAGAGAAATTGATCAGAATTGAGTTGCATCGAAAAGAGAAATGATGCTTAATAGGTGACTTTAGTGAAATACTTGACAACAGTGAGAAACTCGGCGAACCGAAAAGGAAGTGTTTTTACGTTCCAGAATTTTGTAGAGTGTTGAGTTTCTTATGATCTTTTGATTGCTTTTGCTTTTGAAACTAATGATCTAATCTATGCACACAGGTCATTTAACGAGTTCCCGGTATCACCGGTATATCTAGTGGGAGATTCTTTCTCCCAAACTTCACTAGCTCAAGAGATTATACAAGAGAGTTCTCAAGGAGAATCAAATATCAAGAAACAACAATGGAGAAGAGGAAGAACACTAAGAACAAAAGGAATCTCTCTCTCTCTCTCTCTCTCTCAAAAAGAAGATGTCGATCAACTTGAAGAAGAAGAAAGCTTCTCTTCTTATATTCTCTTCTCTTCTCACTTGTTAGTTAGTTAGTGTTGTAACTAACTTTTAGCTGGATCTTGAACAAAACCGAGTGGGCTTTGTAGAAACCAGGCCCACTCACTCCTTTATCTCTTTGTTTGGTTTATGGGCTCCTTTTGTTTTGAGTCAAGCCCAACAAAACTCCACCTTTGACCAAAAAATAGCCTCATTTTGTCGAAAAACCAAATCCTAATCTCTTCCTTTGTCTGAGTCTATCAATTTGTCGGCGACTCTGAGCTCAGGCCCTTCTGCGGCCGTATCTTCAAGCTCAGGCGACTCCTTCTCGAGCCAATACTTCAGGTTTGTTCTTTCTCCTTCTATTTCTCCCTTTGCTTTGAATAGAGAGAGAATCTAGAGAGTAATCGACAGATTAGCTCTCTCTCTTGAACAATCTATGAAGTAACTCACTCTGTATCTTTTGCATGTGTCCGATCTTGAGCTAAACTCCGCTCCAGAATCACATAGAACCATCCATTTGAAGTTTCATATCCAATGAACTTCTCCAACCTCAGCTCCACCTGGAATCGAGTACTATGACCTTCCATTCTCCGATTCCTGACCCAACCAGGTAACTCCTTCTTCACAATCTTTCTTTATTCATTCGATTATGACCTGTAACTTGCAAGTACTAACATCAAAATTTTCTTTTGATGAGAGGCTGAGGATACCTGCAAGGAGTTACCTGGGCAACTCATGGAGTTTCACTCCACATTCAGAAGCCGACAGCACAAGCCAAACTTGTTTCCAGGTACTTTTTTTAGTTAGGAAGTCGGCTGGATTGTCTTTTGTATGAATCTTGCATAGGATCACCTCACCATTAACAACTAGGTCTCTGATGAATGAAACTTAGTGTCAATATGCTTTGTTCTTTCATGATGAACTGAATTTTTAGCTAGAGCAATTGCACTTTGAGAATCACAGTGCAATTTAACACTATCTTGCTTAATTCCCAATTCTTCACACAACCCTTTCAACCAAACATCCTCTTTGGCTGCTTCCCCTAGAGCCATGTACTCAACTTCAGTAGTTGATAAAGCAACTACTGACTGTAAGCATGACTTCCAGGAAATTGTGTTTCCTCCAACCTTAAATGCATACCCTGTAACTGATCTTCTCCTATCCATATCTGTAGCATAATCAGAGTCTGAAAACCCTTCAATTTCAAAACTTGAATTCCTCTTGAATGTCAAATTCTGAGTATATGCTCCTTTCAGATATCTCAAACACCATTTGACTGCTTACCAGTGTTCTCTACCTGGATTTGACATAAACCTACTAATCAACCCAACTGCAAACCCCAAATCTGGCCTTGAGCCTACCATTGCATACATTAGACTCCCCACTGCATTGGAATAGGGTATATCCCTCATGTGCATAGCCTCTTCTGCTTGTTCCTCTGGGAACAAGCTTCTTAGTTTGAAGTGAGAAGCTGTTGGTTTCATCACAACCCTAGCTTCAAACATTCCAAAGGTTTTTAAAACCTTCTCAATATACTTGCCTTGTGACAGAGTTAAGATTCCCTTTTCTCTGTCCCTGGTGATATCCATTCCCAGAATTCTAGAAGCTTTTCCTAGATCCTTCATCTCAAATTCCCTTTTAAGACTGGACTTGACTTCTTTTATCACCTCCATATTTCCTGATGTTATAAGCATATCATCCACGTATAAGAGCAAGTATATTTCTCTGTTAGTTTAAACTTCTCTCATATACACACAGGGATCTTTTAAAACTCTTAGTGAATCCAACCTGTCTCATAAACCCATCAAACCTTAGATTCC
>OVAN01016468.1:176-10589 GCA_900406275.1 Anastatica hierochuntica
TGTACTCTTTCTTCTTCTTTTGGCGTGGAGGAGGTTTTTCCTTTGGCTCCTCCTCTCGAATCTTAGGCGCCTCATTTTTAATCTCCTCTAACTCGGTTTCTTTCTTTTTAGGCTCGACCTCTTGAGTCCTTGGAGGTAATTGCCTTCCGCTTCTCAAAGTTACGGCATGACAAAGCTCCTTCGGGTTAACTTCACACTTACCGGGTATGTTCCCCGTTTGATACTCTTGTTTAGAAGCTAATTCCGCTATTTGATGATCCATACCCTTGACATAATCGGCAAGATTATCATACTTCCCCGATAACTCCATGTAATTCCCATCAATCTTTTGATCTAACGGTTCAAATTTATCATTCTAGTCTCTCCTCATTTCCGCATTTCCATTCACAAGTTTTCTTAGCAAGAGGTGAATGTCTTCTACCTTAGAGTTGGTAGGCGTCTTTGGAGTACTCGTTGGTGTTGGTGTATTGGGAGTCCGTTCTCCAAAACTTGTTCTAGGCGATGATTCTTGTGAATAGCCACCGTAGTGGCTTTCTTGAACCAAACTTATATCTTCTTGTTGATCAAAGAAGCTCTCATCAATCCTTAGCTTCTTCTTTCTTGGCTTGAGGACCGCTTTTGCTATCTCATCAATTTTTGCATTCAATATCTCAAGGCATTTACCTTCAATCTTCGGGGCGAAACCAAAGCTAAGTTAAGTTCTCAACCAATTTCTCTCCTTGAGCCGCGATCAAGCTTGCAAAATTCCCATTGCTCGCCGTATTCATAGCAAACCGGAAGTGTTGATGGACTCATCTATGGAATAGCCTTAGAAGACTACCTTGAGTGAATCCATGGTGAGGGTAATTCCTCACGTACCCATTAAACCTTTGCCAAGCTTTACCTAATGCCTCTTCAATCCCTTGCTCGAAATTAGCAATGCTATTCTGGAAACTAGTAGTCCTCCTTTGTGAGTAAAATTCGCCAAGGAACCTCCTTTTGCATTGTTCCCACGTGGTTGTAGAAGAGCTAACCATGGTCTTCTCCCATTGTGATGCCTTATCCCCTAATGAGAAAGAAAAAAGGGATAGCTTCACATAGTCTCCCGGGATTCCTTGGATCTTTGTTATGTCACATAGCCTCTTAATGTTTTCAAGGTGTTCGATGGAGTTCTCCACATCCAACCGAAAATATCTTGCATTGTGGATCATGTTGATGAGGCTAGAGTTGATCTCGTGATGGGGCACATCTCCGGGTGGGGGTCTTATTCCCATCCTTGTGTTACTCGTGATTGGTGTATCAAAGTCACCAATGGTCTCCTCATATGCTCCCATTCCTCCAACTACTTCTTGAAGTTGGTAATTCATCATCCTTGCAATAAAGCACAAACAATAGAAAAGTAGATAGTTAAATAGCTCAAAAAGTGAAGCTTAGTCTCAAACTTAAATGAAATCCCAAAGAAAATCTTAATTTAGCAATCGTGCTCCCAGGCAACGGCGCCAAAAACTTGTTGGTGGGCAAGTTTTAAATTTATAAAACCCCGTTTCCTATCAATAACACAATCCGCAAGTGCACGGATATGTCATCGTAGTACTTGGGGGTCGAACCACAAGGAGCAAACCTAGACTAGATGGACCTAGGCTTTGGGAATACACATTTAAACTTAATCTAAGCAATTTAGGGAGGTTAGGTTTTGTTTTGGTTTTCTTAATGTTCTAAAAGTAAAAGCAAGGCAAGAAAGCAAACATGAACTTTGAAAGATACTAACTTGAAATAAACTATGAACTAAGATGATGGACCCATAAATGTCATAATTGATCCACTTAGATAGACGGTGATAAGGGTGTTAGATCAAGCTATTGAGCGCAAATCCTAGACCAAAGGCAATGCTAGCCTAGTCCACTCTCATGGCAAGAGGCCATTTCCTTATCAATTGCATTCACTCACGCTCTCGCTTTGTTGCAAATGATATATTGATTAGGAATCATTAAGAACAAGCCCATATAGTCACTAATCAATCTAGCAAACAACTCTCATTGGCTAGATTGAAATAACAAGTATTTGGTTCTCTTAGACATTTCATCGAACACCTCTCGGGCGATAAAATGCATACTAGTCTAGATCTTAGTTAGCTACTCTAAAACCTAGCATTAAACACTCCAAATCCTTAGGAATCTTAGTATTAACTATCCCTAACACCAAATCAAAGCTTAATCTAAGTAGATCTAGACATATATGGTTCCATCGATGAGATCTACTCACACATCAAAGAAGAGAGAAAGAAAAGAGATGAAGATAGAAAGATAGATTTCATAAAATAAGATAGAAGTTGATCCAAGATCCAATCTCAAAAGAGAAACTCTTGATCCTTAAGATCAAGAGGAAATACAAGTTTTTGAGTTGTAAAAATATGTTCTTGGTTTAGAAAATGGATATGTCTCTCATAACTAGGTCTAAGGGTAATTATCGGATGAAAAAGAGGGTTTTAAAGCCTGAGGTTGCCATCCATCGATTCATCTGGTCGATGGGAGCCAACCTTGGGTCGATGGCTGGCTACATACAGAGAGGGAGGTGTTATTCTCTGCCTGGGTAGCTGGCCATCGACCCTGGGTTGCTGGCCATCGACCCAGGTGGTCGATGGCTGCCTACCTAGGCAGTTTTGATGGTTTTTGCTCCCCTTTATCTTCTCCTTTGATCTCCATCTCTTCCATATGATCCTAGCCCCTTGTCTCCATGATTTTCAAGCTCCAATCCAACTTTGAATCCACCATTAGAGCCTCTTAAATTCCATCCAAAAGCTAATATGCTTATTTACAACCTAATTGTGAATTAAAACTAAACTAAAACACACTAAAATATGCATGAAATTTTATGTACATCACTCTTATCTAAGTTCTCATCCAATTTCTCTCCTTGAGTCGCGGTCAAGCTTGCAAAATTGTCATTGCTCGCCGTGTTCATAGCAAACCGGAAGTGTTGATGGACCCCTCTATGGAATAGCCTTAGAAGACTACCTTGATTGAATCCATGGTGAGAAAAATTCCTCAAATAACCATTAAACCTTTGCCAAGCTTCACCTAATGTCTCTCCAATGCCTTGCTCGAAATTAGCTATGCTATTCCGGAAATTTGTAGTTCTCCTTTGTGAGTAAAATTGACCAAGGAACCTCCTTTAGCATTGCTCCCACGTGGTTATAGAAGAGCTTACCACGGTCTTCTCCCATTGTGAAGCCTTATCTCCTAGTGGGAAAGAAAATAGGGACAACTTCACGTAGTCTTCCGGGATTCATTGAATCTTGGTTGTATCACATAGCCTCTCAAAGTTGTCAAGGTGTTCGATGGGCTTCTCCCCATCCAAACCAAAGTATCTGGCATTGTGGATCATGTTGAAGATGCTAGAGTTGATTTCGTGATGGGGCATATCTCCGGGTGGGGGTCTTATTCCCATCCTTGTGTTGCTTGTGATTAGTGTATCAAAGTCACCAATGGTCTCCTCATATGCTCCCATTCCTCCAACTACTTCTTGAATTTGGTGATTCATCATCGTTGGAACAAAGCACAAACAAAAAGAAAAAGAAAATAGTTAAATAACTTGAAAAATAAATCTTAGTTTCAAACTTAAATAAAATCCCAAAGAAATTCTTAATCTAGCGATCGTGCTCCCCGGAAACGGCGCCAAAAACTTGTTGAGATGCACATTGTTCATGCAAACAAAAGGCACCACGAACCTTTAAATTTATAAAAATTCATTTCTTAACAATCACGCAATCCGCAAGTGCACGAATATGTCATTGTAGTACTTTGGGGTCGAACCACAAGGAGAAAACCTTAGCTAGATGGATCTATGCTTTGGGAATACACACTTAAGCTTAATCTAAGCAAATAAGAAGGGTTGGGTTTTGTTTTGGTTTTCTTAATATTCTAGAAATAAAAGCAAGGCAAGAAAGCAAACATAAAAATGTGTTTATAGTTTAAGAAGGGTTGGGTTTTGTTTTGGCTTTCTTAACAGAGAAACTCTTGATCTTAAAGATCAAGAGAAAATACAAGCTTGAAAATTATAAAAATGTGTTCTTGTTTTAGAAAAATGGATACTCTCATAAAAATACGTTAAGGGGTATTTATAGGGTGAAGAAGGGCATTTTTAAGGCTGAGGTTGTCAGCCATCGACCCATCTGGTCGATGGGAGCTAACCCACGGTCGATGGCTGGCAACCTCGAGCAGAGGAGGTGCCATTTTCTGCCTGGGTCATTGGCCATCGGCCCTAGGTTGCTGGCCATCGACCATATGGTCGATGGAAGCCTCCTTTGGGCATTTTTGATGGCCTCTTGCTCCTCTTTGACATCTTTTTTGATCCCATCTTTTCCCAATGCTTCTAGCCTTTAAAATCCCTTTGATTCTTGGTCTTTTTGGCTCTTAGAATCCATCATCTCATGCTCTCAATGTGCTCTCCAAGGTTGTACCTACAAATGCAAAGAAAATGCATGCAAGTGAAAGATATGCCTAAACTAGACTCTAGACTCAAACTAATGCATTCTAAGAATCAAATGCAATATTTACAACCTAAATGCATCTAAAACATAAAAGAAATGAGTTATAAAGTGCATTAAAACCTATGTACATCAACTCCCCCGGACTTGCTCTTTGCTTGTCCTCAAGCAAACAACTAAGATAAAATCCGGAAGCGAGGTTTGAAAATGAGAAGCCAAGCCAAAGTATATCTAGAAATGCCTTCAACCCAATATCCTAAAGAGTAGTATCATGGTGGATAAATCACGAATACTAAGTGTACTTTTCCATACTCATCACAAGAACTATCTCTAGGCATCTAAGTTGAACATCCACATACCATCTCATCCACGTATCCCTTAACGTTCAATTAATGTCATGGCGTGTGGTCTTTACTCATGGGCAAGAAGTCTCAATCCATTCGGCTTGGAAATAAAAGGGATGGATACTCAAAGAATTGTTCAAAAGAGGTTTCACTCAATTTTGATGGTGGTTTTCTCTCAAAAACGAGTAATGCAAGACATATGGCAAAATCAAGATAGTAGCCGAACAACTTATGCATACAACGATATTGCTTCCACTAGGCTATGAACCCCGATTCCCATAAATCACCTACACTATTCGGATGTGTTTCCCTTCTTAACGTTCTAAAGATTGAACCCCCATATGCTTTTTCTTAGCAAGATTTTCAAGATTTCCCAATGAGATATACAACTCCCTTCTTCGATTTCCTTGCTTAGTACTAAGAGACCCTTTTTCTAATTCTATCAAACTTTTTCATTCTTCTAGCAATCTTCTTTTATTTTCTCTTAGGAGCCACTATCACTAAATCAAAATCATTAAATCATTTTTCTCTTTCTTTAAATTTCACTAGTGACTCTCTTTGCAATTCTAAAACTTTGAAACTTATGCTAGGAACTTACAAGACTTTGGATCTCTTAGACTCTTTTCCTTATGCTCTCTTTCCATTATATTTTCTCACTTATGCTCGCTTAACTTCTCTATTAAGAACAATATTTTCAAACTTTTAACACTAGACTCACCAAGAACAACTCCCAAACCCATGTATCAATTGAAAAACCCCTTCCTAAAATCTAGTTAACCTTAAAATGAGGCTAACTCTAAGGAAGCACTAGTCTTTTTCGTTCAACTTCAATTTACACGAGTTTTTTCCCATGTGTGTATTTTCCAAAAGAGGCCTCACATTCAAACAATAAGAAATTACTCTTAAAATGAGAGTAGCCACTTGAGTTAAGAAGAGTGGTAAAATAATGTCAAAACATAACTCAAGTGTTTAGTGTTTTACCCTGGAAAAGTATTTCAAAACCATAAGCAAGAAAAACTAATTTCAATTAGGTTCACTTAAGTGGGATAGGTTTCAAATCCAATATGCTTCAATTTTCACAAAGAGCTTCGAGAAGCCAATTCAAAGCATGGATTTTCCAAATTTCTAAGTGGTTCAAGCATCATAATACTACTAATGAGGGAACGAAATTGCAAGCATGACTAAGTCTACTTACAAGGCAAGGCTCTCTATGCAAAATGTAATCCTACATGCTTTAACCATCTAAGTATTTACAAATGTATGCAAACTATATGCAAATTTAAGAAAACAAAATTGAAAAATCATTTTGAAATTTTTGAAAATTTTCAATTTTTTTGTTTTTTTATAAATCATAGCTATTAACAATGCAAGACTCAATATGTATGAGAAAGAAAACGTCAAAATGAAAATAAAAATTAGTTCCAAGGCTCGTCCCCCGGCACTAAAATTTCACCGTCTCGGTGAATTCTAAACCGTGAGACTCGCCTTTAAAACAAATAAAGAAAACAAAAACATGAAATGGTATTTACAATGGTTGTAGGTGATACCTTTTTCTTTTATGTTGAGCTTGGTTTGGTGGATTCTCCCCTCTTCCTCATACGCTTGTAGGTCTTCAAGTTGGGGTTGTTTCTTATATGCTCTCTCCTTTTCCCAACGACTATTGGAGTGTTTTCTTGAGCAATGCTCCCTTCCGTTTGTCCGCTACCTAACTCTTCTTGCCTTGTGTGGCTTCGAGCTCCGATGAGTTACCTCCTTACCTCCTCGATATCGCGGTTCACCTTCTCGTCAAAAGCTCTCCTCTCTTCTTGTAAGGCTTGGAGGAGTTCCTTTTCCCTTGTTGTTTGAGGAATGAAGGGAATCAGATTGGAGGTGGCACTTGTGGTGGCGATGGAGTTGACCGTGCTTGAGCCCCCACGGGCTCTTATCATCCTCACTTCACTTGAGGCTTCCGTTTCTTCTTCTTTGCCCGAATGCACGAAGATGAAATTGTCTAAGGAGCTTATGCTTGTGACCTCATAACAAGGGAGGAGCATATACACCTTCTTTCTGGTGTTAATCTCGTGGAAGATGTACTCCATTTCCTTGGTCGTCTTGTTTACTCGGAGAAACCGCCAATCGACGAGGTCTTGAATTTGTATGCGGTCTCTCACCTTGCTCGGTTCTCCCAACGGTACTCTAGAGTTCTTGAATAAAGTCGTTAGGAAACTCCAAAAAAGGATTGTTGGAAGGGTTGTTGTCCTAACCCATTTCCCTTGGAAGCTTGCCATATGCCGGAGGAAAAGTACCGCTATATTGATTTGAGCTCCAAAATCATCATCTTCCGCATATTCCTTCCATTGCTCCAAGTCGTCCCTAAGCCCACGAAATAGGAGAAGTGCCTCGCTTCGGGTGGACTTTGCCAATTTAGAATCTCGCAAAAAAGTGTGGGCCAAGAGCCTTTGAATATACCGTATGACCGGATTCCGTATCCTAGAAGATTTCGGATTGGCATTTGTGAATTGCCCATTGGCGATGAGGTCCCGAAATGCATTGATTCCATCCCAAGTAGGGAACTGGGCCTCTTCTCCTTGTGGTAGATTATATGCTTCACAAACTTCAAAGAGACTCATCGAGTACTCTTTGTCCCTAATCTTGATGTTTAGGTACCCATATCTTGCTCTTGGCCGAGATGGTACATTGTTGATGACCCTCATTGTCGCAAGAAAATCCTTTACCTCCTCCTCATAGAGTGGTTCGCTCATGTTAAATAAACACCGAAGATTCACCCCTTCAAGAAGATAGCACACTTCTTCATAAATTCCCATGGCTTGCAACATTCTTTTCTCCATGAATTTTGTAGGAAAAAAGGTTATGTCCTCAAAGTATCTCCGCTCCTCCCTTTCTTCCTCACTCCAATTTGCATTCGTGATTCGTAATGGGAAAGGTGGAGGTGTTTTTGAGATTGGGTGCACTACACATGTTCGCTCTTGAGGAGGTTTTGGTGGCATTTTCGCTCTCCTTGAACTTGTCGTATCCTTGGAAGTTGAAGCTCTCTTTGAGGTTGAAGCTCCTTTAGAAGTAGAAGCATTGTTGGACTTTCCTTTTTGTGCTTGAGCTCCCTTCTTTCTTCTTGTGATTGGTGTCATTGTTGTTGTTTGCTCAAATGATTCCTACATTTAAAAGGAAAGACATGTAAGTTTTCCAAAAATTTTGTGGCTCAAAATTCTTGAATTTAAGAAGGTTCAAATGTCAAAGAACCTTCTCAAGGCATCAAGGAACATAAGATCAATGCAATAAACACATCAAGATGCCCAAAATTCAAAGAATCACATATTTTCAAATTTTGCAAAATCAACCCTTCACCGATCCAAAACCATGAATTAAAATGGTCATAACTTGTTTTTACCCAATGGGTTTGCAAAATTCTTGTTGGCAACTTCATGTCTAACCTTAGGCTATCATTTGGGATTATTAAACTACTCAAATGCATAAAATTTTGAAAAAGTTACTATTCATGTTCAAGGACACTCAAGAACACAAATATTCAAAACTTCCAAATGAACACCAAATCATGCAAACTAAGCCATGAATCCTCATTCCTAAGCATTCTCTAAGCTATTCTAACCATGAACACAACTCATTTCAAGCTTAGAACTTAAAAATCAAAGAACCCAAGATTCTAAGAAAGCTTAAACATTCCTTCAAAATTTAAAAATAAGAGTTCTCAAGTTCTTCCAATTGTGCCTCAAGTTCTCAAGTTCTTCCAATTGTACTAATCTTTTCTCCGCTACCTCTTTGTAGTTTAAATTTAGCTTCCTTGTAGCCCATAGTGCTTTGTGTTCCAACTCAATAGGTAAATGGCAAGATTCTGCATAAATGAGATTTGAATGGACTAGT
Organism: Anastatica hierochuntica; assembly: GCA_900406275.1. Taxonomy (NCBI): domain Eukaryota; kingdom Viridiplantae; phylum Streptophyta; class Magnoliopsida; order Brassicales; family Brassicaceae; genus Anastatica; species Anastatica hierochuntica. Next base: position 8,862 of record OVAN01016468.1, read on the forward strand.
TCCAATAGGCGTCTTGAATGTAGTTCTATATGCCCAAAGCGCATCATCAAGTTTGGTAGACCAATCCTTCCTATTTACTCCAATTGTCTTTTCTAGTATCTCCTTTATTTGGCGATTGGATACCACTACTTGTCCGAAAGTTTGAGGATGGTACGGTGTAGCCACTTTATGTTTCACTCCGTTAGCTCTCAAGAGTTTATCAAAAATCTTGTTGATGAAGTGGCTTCCACCATCACTTATCACAATCCTTGGAGTGCCATACCTAGGAAAAATTATCGTTTTGAAAAGCTTAATAACTACCCTTGCATAATTCGTCGGGCTTACTATCGCTTCTACCCACATGGACACATAGTCGACCGCCACAAAAATGTAGACATTCCCATTCGATTTAGGGAAAGGACTCATGAAGTCTATTCCCCACACATCAAAAATCTCCACTTGAAGAATATGATTCAATGGCATCTCATTTTTCTTTGTTATATTTCCTCTTCTTTGACAAGCATCCCACTTGGAGACATCTTCATTTGCATCCTTGAACATTGTGGGTCACCAAAAACCCGCTTGTAAGGCCTTTTGAACCGTCTTGAAAGTGACAAAGTGTCAACCATAGCTAGCACTATGACATTTGGCGATGATTTCCTTAGCTTCTTCCTCCGAGACACATCTTATATACAATTGATCCTTGCATTGCTTGTAAAGGAATGGATCATCCCAATAGTAGGACTTAATATCATGGTAGAACATTTTTTCCCATAAGTCCCCATATCCGGTGGCTCTTTTCCACTCACTAGGTAATTGATAAAATCAACATACCAAGGAGTAGTTGTTACCGCACTAGCATTCCCTTCTTCCCATTGTTTGAGGTTTCCTTCAATGAGGAAGAATGTCTCCACCGAATTGATTTGCTCTTCCAGGAGTGTAGCATTTATTGGTAGTCCATCATCAATTTTCATCCTCGACAAGTGATCCGCCACTCCATTCTCAATCCCCTCTTTGTCTTTGATCTCAAGGTCGAATTCTTGTAGGAGGAGAATCCATCTCAACAACCTTGGCTTAGCATCCTTCTTAGCCAATAAGTGTCTTAAGGCGGCGTGATCCGTGCATACTATCACCTTCGGTCCAACAATTTACGAGCGAATCTTCTCAAATGCAAATACTATGGCTAGGAGTTCCTTTTCCGTTGTTGCAAATTTGGTTTGAGCCTCGTCCAATGTCTTGCTTGCGTAGTATATCACTTGAAGCTTCTTATCTTTCTTTTGTCCCAAAACAGCTCCTACCGCAAAGTCACTCGCATCACACATAATCTCAAAGGGTAATTTCCAATCCAGAGGTTGCAATATAGGGGCCGAAATTAAGGCTTCCTTTATCTTTCCAAATGCCTTCATACACGCCTCGTGAAATTCAAAGGGCGTGTCTTTGTAAAGGAGCCTTGTCATTGGCCTCGCGATTTGTGAAAAGTCTTTGATGAACCTTCAATAGAATCCCGCATGCCCTAGAAAGCTCCGAATTCGCTTAACTGATTTGGTGGCTTTAAATGCATCATAACTTCGATCTTCGCCTTATCCACTTCAATTCCCCTCTTCGAAATTTTATGCCCGAGCAAAATCCCTTCTTGGACCATGAAATGACACTTCTCCCAATTTAAAACGAGATTGGTTTCTTTGGATGTTTTCAATACCTGCAAAGATTAGAAAGACATCCTCCAAAGGAGTCTCCATAGACGGAAAA
>OVAN01016469.1:0-10588 GCA_900406275.1 Anastatica hierochuntica
TAATTTGGTTTAAATTTATTTTAATTTTGTAAATTTATCTTTATGACATAATTTTTTTGTTAATTTATTTTTAATTAATTAAACGAATGCTTTTAGGTTTAATTAACATTTTATTATAATTTAAACATGTGATTATATTAGAGTTAATTTTTTATTATATTTTGTTATTTTTGAGTTGGTTTAAACTTATTTAAATTTATTTTTAGACATGATTTTTGTTGTAATTCATTTTTTACTATTTTTAATTTGTGATTCGGTTAAGTTCATTTTAATTTTTTTTATTTCATTTAAAATTATTTTTAGTTTATTTTTTTATTTTTCAAAATTATTTTTAATTCACTTATAATCTAGTTATACCAAATAATACCAGTTATACCGAAGAGTTGTACACAATAATACCAGTTGTACCATATTATTATACTCATATACCACAAACAATAGTAAAAATCAAATGATTCCTGAGAACTAAATTTGTCAATGTTTTCTTTGAATTATCGCATTCTATTTACAACTAAAGGCAATGTGGCAATATTCTTGTGCACTCATTTTTTTAACTGAATGAAACCTTCTCGACATTTTTGCTCTTTTCTTCCCAGACGTGCTCTGTCCATGGATGCTGTAACAAAAGAAGACAAACTTTTATGTCAAACGAAAACAATAAGCAACAAATAACCTTATAATAGTTTCTCAAGTTATGAGCTACAACCATTAGAATTAGTATCTTAATGAGCTTTACATCATATTCATAACCAAGCTACCATTACCGAATTCTAAAGATCAAATACAGAAACTAACTAGGTATTTAAAGGATTCATATAATTAAAACTATATAAAAGAACATTAGTGGCTGCAAAAAACAATTAAACAAAAAAACATCAGAATATGTGATACTAAGGTTACTATGTTTCCAGCCTTGCTAAGTACTTTTTCTCAAAACTCTCCAGTAATGTCTCTTTACAAATGTAAACCTCCACAATCGAATAACAAACAAACAAATTCACCTAAATTCCTCCAAAAATTGAAACTTGTCGTTTCGCTAACATGTTCTCACTCCCTAAACAATTCTCACAAGCACTAGAACTCTACAAAAAAAAGTAAGCTTGAAGAATAAGAACACACTTTGTTGACCCCATTGCTTAATCAATATGTAAGAGTGATGCAAGTAATCACTCGCACTCTGTAAGACGAAGATGTATCGAACCATCACTAAACTTTCTCGTGTGTCATTCTAGAGTTCGTGAACAAACCAGATTCGTCGCTCCGAAGCTAATTGGACTATGTCCTTGCGCAACCGAATACTTAGCCACTGCCAAAATTCAAAACGAAAAAAAAAATTAGATCGAAGAACCAAAAAATAATATCAAAACACAGATAGATTGTGATGAGAAGAACAAAAATAAACAAAAAAAAATCCCAAACCATCGGTATCGAGCACCTGGAGTCGTATCTGTTTAAGCGTGTCACAACGGCTGTTGCGGTTTCAGTAGGGACGACATGGCGTTCTTTGAGATCGAGGGTCCATGAATGAGTAGAAATTGAAACGAAAACGAAAGGTGAAAAAGCAAGCACGCTCGGAGTTGTTGTGGTTGATAAGATTTGACGATTTTGAGTCAGAACCTTCAGAATCAGACTATGAAGTCTGCAACCTTAGCTTCAATCTCATTAACCTCCACGGGGTGATACTTTCTTTACTAACACATCACACAAGTGCCCACATCGAGCAAAGATTGAAGGATATGGAAAAGAAACGCGGAAGTGGCTACAATTCGGGGATTCTGAATTTGGTTATCCGAATTCGAAAGGTCGAAAAGATTTGAAACATATGGAAAAGTTTTGAAGAAGAAGGAAAGAATGCGAAGAGAGATTGGGAGAGAACAAAAAAAAAATTGTATAAGTTTATCAAAAAAAAAAATTTGTGGATGATCCGATTTAAAGATAGGTTGGATGGGTGATCCAACTTTAGTTTGGTTGGATCTTGTAGTTTCAAGATTTTATTAAGGATAGAATCGTAATCTGCCATTTTCTGATTTAAAAATAAAGTAAAACTAATTTTTATAACAAGGTTAAAGTGGCATTTTTTTTCAGCTTGAAGGTTATAGGAGCACTTTATCCAAGAGGAGGGATACAAGCGTAACTTTTACATTTTCGTAGGAAATTAGAAATGGTGTTTGCTCCTACTCGAGGTGTCTGAAACAATTTCTTCCTCCGCCGTCTTCGTCTTCCTCTACTTGTCCATCTCTTTGTTCTTTTCGATATCCAGAACACCAAACCTGACAGACCAATCTTTTCCGTCGGTCGCTCCCCCTCGTGGGGATGCCGCCGATCCTCCGTCTGCTGCTATGATTTCTTCCAGAGATCCCGATGCTCTCTTAAGCGGAGGCGGAATCAGGTTTACCAAGTCGTGAATTTGGGTTTTGAATATAGATTAGATAGTCTCTGATTATTGATTTTGTTTTTCTCTCTCTGGCTAATAGCTTTCTACCGGGGAATCGTCCTGTGAAGTTTAGTTATGGGTATTCAAGTCTTAAGGGTAAACGAGCAACAATGGAGGATTTCTTCGAAACTAGAATATCTGATGTTGATGGACAAATGGTTGCTTTTTTCGGTGTCTTCGATGGTAGTTACTCTTTCAAACTCTCTCTCTCTCTCTTTCCCTCTTTGTATCATTTCTAATGCATTTTGCTCCTTTAGGTCACGGTGGCGCAAGAACTGCAGAGTATCTTAAAAACAACCTTTTCAAGAATTTAGTTGGTCGTGATGATTTTATCTCAGACACGAAGCAAGCCATTGGTATGTATCAATTAAGACGATATAGTCTCGAGTCCTTTTTAGTTCACTTTCTCTCAGATTTTTGTCTTTTTTGATTTTTTTTTTGGCAGTCGAATGCTTTAAGCAGACGGATGAGGAGTATCTCATTGAAGAGAGAGGACAGGCTAAGAATGCCGGCTCAACTGCATCAACTGCTCTTCTTGTAGGGGATAAGTTGATTGTTGCTAATGTCGGTGATTCTAGAGTTGTAGCGTCCAGAAATGGTTCAGGTTTTGCTTTCTTCCTCTGCAACGCTAACACCTACTTCCCTTTTTAAGCTTTCGTTCATGTCATGACCCTCTTTTTACTTGTACCGTAGCTCTTCCACTCTCTAATGATCACAAACCTGATAGATCGGATGAGCGACAACGGATTGAAGATGCTGGTGGCTTCATAATATGGGCTGGTAATGCTTCTCTTCTCGCCTGTGCTTAGTTCATAATAACTCTATAGAGTGTAGGTGTACTCAGCATTGTTGTTGCTTTTTAAGACTAATTTTTGATACTTGACAGGAAAACTTTTGGGATATAGGATAACTCATGATGTTATAGGTTGTGGTTTAGGACTCCAGTTAGTAATTCGTTTTGGATTACACCAGGAACATGGCGCGTTGGTGGAATTCTCGCCGTTTCTCGGGCATTCGGGGATAAGCAACTTAAGCCGTATGTGATTGCGGAGCCAGAAATTGAGGTACTTAGATGGTTTGCTCTCTTGTTACACGACCTTTACACAATGTATTTTCTGAGCATTTTAATATAAGGATTGTGTATATGTTTTATGTCACACCTCTGGCTAAGTCACTCTTATATTTTCTTAGGAGGAGGATATAAGCACGTTGGAATTTATTGTTATTGCCAGCGATGGATTGTGGAATGTGTTGTCAAACAAGGTTACTTTTGAAATTCACATTCTCTTGATGGTACTTTTGCAAACATTCTCTAGATACATCAAAAACTAGTTTTGCAGGATGCCGTGGCAATAGCACGAGATATTGCTGATGCAGAAACAGCATCAAGAAAGCTGGTTCAAGAAGCATATGCACGGGGTAGCTGTGACAATATCACCTGCATTGTTGTCCGATTCGAGAATTCATGAGAGAGAACCAAAGTTGTAAGGAGTCCCATTCAGCTGTTGCCTTCTCCTTCCATGTGCTAGTTATATAAATGAAAAAAAAACAAGATATAGTTATGGGACTCTATGCCCCCTAATTTTTCACACACCAATATGTTGTTTCAGCTACAAGTTGTCTCAGGATATTTTTTATGTAAAAGGAACTGAAATAACGAGTTACTTCTAATTAATCTTGAACATATAATCAATAGTACTAGAGATCTACTTATGTTTCTGCATCTGGTTCTGCATATTTTGCCTCAGCATCTTCAATCTCTCCATCTTCCTCCACTTAGGTTTCTGATACGTTCCCAAGTCGAAACTCAACATCAGTTAAATAAAAGCTATTGGAAAATTAGTGAAAGCCTCTCATTCTTCTAAAGTGTTCGAAGACTCTTTGTCGCTGAGAGGGTTTGCAGGCACAACAAATTTTCCTTCTCCTTCGTCGTTCTCAGATTCTTATAATCAGGGATTGTTGTTTTACTTTCCTTTTCATGCTTTTGGCGAGGTTTTGGGATGGCGATGTGCCATATTTGGGCTGATCAATGTTGACCAGATTAGGAGAGTTCTAGTGTGTTGAGTGATCTTCTTCTAGTTCTCTATTTTTATCTTTACTTTTTGTACTCAGATTTATATTTTAATAAGAGAGATTACATATTTAGGGATTGTTTCGAGAGTTCCGGTCTAAGAACTTAGCAAATTGGTGCGGTGAGCTCGGTTCGAATCTAACGCAAGATGAGTGTGAAGAAGATCATACAACCCATAGTACTAGGGACCGATTGTCATGAATCTGTGACAAAAACGACATCTGCTGTTGACCGGAAATTCTCCTTGCTGGATCTGCGACGAACATCAGATGAGAAGAGCTCTGAGGCTGTTGATCAAGAGCTAAATCATATCCTACACAGGTGAAGAATGTTTGGGGCAGATTTTCATCTTGATAAAGTTGTTAAGGAGAGTAGTGATGGACATTTGTTTCCGATCTTTGAGGGCGATGCCAGTGATTTGCAACCGTGGATCATTGCATTGGAAACTCAGTTTGAGAGAGAGGAATACTCAGAACAGAACAAGTTGGCTTTGGCGTACGGTCTCGTTGGAGGTCAAGCTGAAGCGTGGTTTACTCAGATTCAAAGATTTGGAGGTTAGGACACTTGGGAATCATTGAAGAAGAATTTCTTTTGGAAGTTTGGAAACTGTGCTAGTGAGCATGACGACAAGGAGATAGGGTACCCATAAGAGGTGGCGATATCTCCTGCCAAGCCGTCGTCTATACTTTCTGCATCTTAGACAGTGGTAAGCAACACAGGATCTAACACTTTTAATGTGGTGAATATGATGTCGGAAACACGGTATCAACAACTAAGAAAATTCGAGATGCCTATCTTTGACGGTTCAAGACCTTATGGGTGGATCTCACGGGCTGAGTGCTTCTTCCGAACCAAACAGTTCACACAAGAGCAGAAGATGCATATGGTAGCAGTGAACTTGGAGGGACCCAGCTCTCGATTGGTTTAATGGAGAAGATGAAACCAATCCATTCACAGATTGGTCACAATGTAAGAGCAGATTGATTGCTTGCTTTGCACAAGATAAGATTCATCACCAGTTGCAGGAGATGTTATCAAGTGCAAAGAGGGATTCAACATATTTAACACAGATAGTGGAATCAAAACCAGAGGAGATTCAAGCAACAAATGTGGAAGAGAAAGCACAACTAGAAACAAAGGACACTCAATTTGTTGGATCATCGGTTCCCAAAGAAGCGGAGAAGCAATTACTTCCACAATCGCATGTAACATTCTACTCTTTGGAAGCACAAGAAGTAGCTACAGATTTGATTTTGGGAAGCAAACAAATTCAACACACAGAGCCATTAGATGCAGAAGCTACTGATATGCTTCGAGAGACATCTTCTGTTACGAAAATAACGATTCCATACATAAGCTTGGCTCAAGACACAGAGGAGATTCCAGAAGTAAATCCGCAACATGAAGTCATTGGGACACGAATCGGGGATGATTTCAACGTGGAAGTGGTTGAGTTTTGTGAGGAACCACAATACGCTTACGACGTGTTCGATAATATGCCTCTCAACGGACACATACTTCAACAACAGAGGAAGCAAAAGATATCTCCTAAGTCATGGAAGTTTAAGTTTAAGTTTAAGCTTAAACACAGGAAAAGAGATTGGATAGATTTGGAGTTTAAGTTTTTAAGTCGTTTGCGCTCACCAATGATTGAGAGGGATTATGCCATGGAAGACATGTCAACGACAAAGGCATATTGGTATTTGCATGTAAACATGCAAAAACAGAGAAGAGTGAGTTCATATTTGGCTTGGAGAATCATAAACTAAAAGGGTATAAACACAAGCTCAAACATAGAGATAGGTGGGGCATCATAGTTGGTTCTCATTGGTGCTGGAAAACGTTTTGGGGTTGTGAGCATGGGAGAATGATGAGATATGCTTTCAGTAGAATGCAACAGTTCTTCTATGGTAATGTGAAGGATAAGTTCAGTTTGGAGTATGAATTCTTGAGGTATGTCTTTGGATTTATGGTGAAAAAGAGTGGCAAAAACAGTTGGGCTGAGATGATGAGATGTCAACATAAATCAACACCGCTGGGAAAAATAAGAATGAGCCTCCTTGTAAGAGGCTTAGCACGGAGTTTAGTTGATGTGAAATTTCAAGTGAAGCACAAATGGAAGTTTAAGCTAATACAACCAGAGTTTGAGTTAGAACTGAACTTGAATCATGATGCAATCACCATTAGTGTTGTAACTTGTTGGGGGTTTTGAAAGAGAATGGTCATCTACATTGAATTTTCCCTCTTCAGCTTGTGAGCAGTTTCAAAACAAAGCAAGTCAGGTCCATTCTCCGGATGAGAACAGGTTTAAAACATTATGCATGGTGATATTATTTGGAGATGAATCACTAGAAGAAAGCTCACTCGTTACGCAGAAGAAAGTGGATACAACATCATATATTATTAATCTTATAACGAGTACAAAGCTGCTTTTGAAGTTACAAATGTTACAGAACCATCAAGACATGAAACAGAGGGCTATTCACAATAGAAGCAAAATGTGTTCACACGAAAGCAGAAACATGGGCAGGACACATGGGCAGAAGATCCATGATGCATGTTCACCACTTCTCTTCCTTGTGGTCACTTGAAGAGGAATGCTCTTCGGTTTGACATCGTTGGAGACGCAAAGCTTGAGGGCAAGCTTGTCTAAATGGGCGAGGTATTGATACATTCCCATGTCGAGACTCAACATCATTTAAATAAAAGCTATTGGAAAATTAGTGAAAGACTCTCATTCTTTTAAAGTGTTCGAAGACTCTTTGTCGCTGAGAGGGTTTGCAGGCACAACAAATTCTCCTTCTCCTTCGTCGTTCTCAGATTCTTATAATTAGGGATTGTTGCTTTACTTTCTTTTTCATGCTTTTGGTGAGGTTTCGGAATGGCGATGTGCCATATTTGGGTTGATCAATGTTGATCAGATTGGGAGAGTTCTAGTGTGTTGAGTGATCTTCTTCTAGTTCTCTATTTCTATCTTTACTCCTTGTACTCAGATTTATATTTCAATAAGAGAGATTACAGATTTGGGGATTGTTTCGAGAGTTCCGATCTAAGAACTTTCTTCCTTTTTCATCTTCTTGGTTTCCAGGAATTCAAGTAGACCTTTGAGAAACTATTTTGTAATTACAAAGATATGGACCTTGTAGTGGTTTGGGATATCCACAGAGACCAGTGATACTATGAATCAAATACGAGCTAAACCGAAAAGTCAAAGTTGTAGAAGACACTAAATCGAAGATCAAGCAAAAAAAAAAAAAATGAAAGCAAACAACGAGTTGTAATCAATCATGAAAAATTCTGGCACATGGTATTTTCAGGGGATTAATTTCATCAATGATGCAAATTTATTATTGGAGAAACACTTAAGACCCATCTCAAACTGATATCACTAAGCTAGAACTAACCTATTTTGTAGCGCTAGTTTATTATGTTTTAGGATCCTAGACACTAACTTCCATTGAGTTTTGAATCCTAAACATGCATTCTAACAGGTTTGATAAGTTCACAAATTGTTTAAACAACAACTTCCGCTGGTCTAAGATAAATTGCTCATTTAACATTCATCAAGGCATTTCATCGAATATTTTCGGTGCATGAAACGACCTAATAACAGAAACTAGGTAATTATGCTAATTTCAGCTTTAAGAACAATGTTAAACTCAATTGGTAATTTTCCAATATAACAACCTAACAATCACTGATTCATGAAAACGCCTATTCGAGAACCCTAAACTCAGCTAAAGAACTACTCACTCATAGTTATCATAACAGCACAAGATGAATTTGAGAAAGACATGATGTATTGAAACAAAATCAAAAAGTAAAGGGTTGATAACTCTTCTCGTTAGAGTACGGATTGGAATTCGTCTCCCTTAGATTTTCAAAGCTCAAGGTCTGCTCTAAAATCTCAAAAAAGCATAAGAAAGAAATAAAATCGAGTTTGGGTGTTTTTATATCTTTCTAGTTCTTCTAGTCATCAATTTCGGTTCAAAAATCTGGTTTGTTTCGAGACATGGATTGCCCAATCTGGGACAAGGATCGATCGATCCCTGTCCTTCTGTCTGGGTGTGTGTCGGGCGATTGTTTATGCAAACAAAAACGACAATGATGATTTAAAATCTATAGCTGTTTCCTAACAATGACACAATTTGCAAGTGCAAAAATATGTTATTGTAGTACTTAGGGGTCCAACCACAAGGAGCAAATTACCAAATAGATAGATTAAAGCATTGTGAATACACAATTAAGTCTAATCTAAGCAAATAATAAAAGATGGATTTATTTTTGGGTTTTATTAAGATACTATAATTGAAAACCAAGCAAGGAAATAAACAACTTAATTGAAAGCAATAAACTTAAATAAAGAAAACAAGCATAAACATAAAAATGCAAACTTGAAATAAACAATGAACTAAGATGATGGACCAAGGGTTGTTGTAAAAGATTCACTTAGCAAGACGGTAATAGAGGTGTTCGTTCAAGTTCTTAAGCACAAATAGAAGACCAAGAACATTACTAGCCTAATCCACTCTCATGACAATAGACTATTTCCGTACTGATCGCATTCACTCAACTCTCGCGTTTTACAAATGATAAATCCATTTGGATTCATTAAGAAAAAGTCCATATAAACACTAATCAACTTAACAATCAATTCTCATTGACTAAATTACCAAGTATTTGGTTCTCCTAGACATTTCATCGAACACCTCTCAGGCGTGAAATGTATACAAGTCTAGATCTTAGTTAGTTACTCTAACACTCATCATTAAGCTCAACAGATCTTTTGGAAACCTAAGGTTAACCTTCCTTAACACCAATCTTACAATCCTAGCTTATAGATCTCAACACCCAAAAGTCCATCAAAGAGACTACTCGTACATTATGTAAAAAAAATAGAAGGAGAAAGAGAAAACATGATCATAGATAAGTGAGGTTTTTGATCCAAAGTACAAACTTATAAATAAAGACTCTTGATCCTAAAGATCAAAGAAAAGTCACCAAAATCCAAAATTTGTCTAAAGAAAATGTAGAAAAGGTTCTTGATACATAATATTAAGTTTGGGGGGGGGGGTATCTATACGCCAAAGGAAGATGATTTCTGCGTTTATGCATGCCGCTATCGGTCCTGTGCATGTAGCTATCAAGCACAATGTCGATAGTGGCATGCATTAGGCAGCAAGCTGCCTTATGCATGTGGCTATCGGTCCAACGGATGCAACGACCACATGCATTGAGCAGTTTTTGCTTCCTCTTTTCTCTTTTGATGGCTCATTTGCTTCCACCTTTTCTCCATGCATTTAGCTCTTGAATCCCCTTATTTCTTCACCATTTGATCATCTAGAATCCACCATCCTAAGCTTTCAAATTGCTCACTTAAAGGTTGTACCTACAAATGCAAAAAGATCCATGCAAATGCAATAATTCCTAAACTAGACACAACTTAGAAATTATATGGATTTTAGCACTTAAATTCAATATGTATATCCTAAATGCAACTAAGACAATAATGAAATCAGCTAGAAAATGCATTAAACCTATACACATCAACTCCCCTAGACTTGCCCTTTGCTTATCCTCAAGCAAACAACAAAGACCAAACCCAGAAGTGAGGTTTGAAAATGGGAACTCAAAACCAAGATATAGAAGGAATATTGCTTTATGTCCATTGTCCTAAAAACAAGTATAATGGTGCAAAGATCATCTAAGAGCCTATGTACTTCTCAATGATCATCACAAAACCAACTCTTAGAATCTATGCTAAGCATCCATAAACAATCCAATCGTCAATTCCTTTTTACATTCAGTTAAGCTTAGGCTTGAAGATGAATTGCAAAGAATGCTTCTAAGGAGAACTTAGATTATGTAATGAATTTTTTTTCAAAAATGAGGTTGAAAATTTCAATTTTTGTCTTGGAAAAAGAGAGAGAAAATTTTCTTGCAATGTTCTTGAAGAGAGAGAAAATGTGGTGATAAGGAAGGAGAAGTTCATTAAACACATGTGTTAAATAGAATATTTCAAAATACTTCCCTTTGTTGAGAAACTAATGAGAAGGATGTCTTTATTAATGATAGGAACATCC
>OVAN01016470.1:0-10588 GCA_900406275.1 Anastatica hierochuntica
AAGCTAAAACACACTAAAATATGCATGAAATTGTATGTACATCAAACATTCTGGCCAGATTTACACGCCACTTTTAGAAGAGTTTTTCTTATTCTTCTTGGACTCTAATGTTGGTTATCTTGCTTTCTCCTTCAAGAACAGCAAGTAAACTTCCACACCATCTTCAAAGGNCCTTTTTGTGAATTTAAGCCTTTCTTTGAGACTTGAACTCAGATGGTGCTATAAATGACAGAAATTAGAGATCATTAGTAGAGAATATGGAGGATATAAGAAAATATAAAAGAATGAATATAGAGATAATAAGAGTATGAAGAAAGTGAGAGAATGGGATTATGAGCATCTGATTTCGTGTGTGAAGAAAGGGACCAAGTTTTGCTTGGTTTTTCTCTTGATTTTGCGGAAGACTTGAGCTTGATTCCATCCTAGAACCGTATGCTCTGATACTATGTTGGATTTTACGAGAGTTTGTCTCATATAAATAGAAAATACAATCAGATTTTGATTGTATCTCTTTACCAAACAAATAGAACTCATTCTCAACAAGAGAAGAGACAACCAACTTGTGGTTGAATCCTCATAAATAACCTCAATATAACAGAAAATACTAGAGAGTAAAACTGAATATACTCTAGTTTGAGACTAATCCTTGTTTAGTAACACAAAACTTTGAATTTGTGTATTTAAGAAGAAGAGGATTTAGAACCATCAAGCTAGAGTTTTAAGTAAAATAAAGAAGATTTTGGTGACAATTAAACAAGTAATGGTTGCCTTAAGGGCAGCCCCTAAACCATAATCTCTTAACAATCTACATTGTGTTTATTATTTAAATACAAATAGAAAATGAAAGAGAGAGTTTACAAAATAAGAAGAGAGAAAGTTTGTCTAATATTTTGTATTATTTTTTATTATTAGATAACATTACAATGAGAGGTGCTTTTATAGACCTTTACAAAGAGAGAGAGATAGGAGTACAATTCAAATTCAAAATCCAAAAGTTGGAGACAGCTCATTTCTTCCTTCCTTTTGAATTCCAACGGATAGATAGTCTGACTATTTTTCCAACGAAGATATAGTCAGATTTTTCCTTGCTTCCCAACGTCTAGATAGTTTGACTATTTTTCCAACGGTTATATAGTCAGATTTCTCTTTGCTTCCCAACGGCTAGATAGACTGACTAGATATATAGCCAGTCCATTTCTCAATATATAGTGCTTCTTTTCCAACTGGCTATATAGTCTGACTAGATATATAGTCAGTTTCTAAGCACACAAAAGACCAAAGAAAGGAGAAGTCTCGGCCTAATCCTCTTGACCACGACCTCTCCTTCTCCTTTCTTTTACCACTTTAATAACAAAGCAAGGAGAAGACTCGGCCTTGTCCTCTTGACTACGGCCTCTCATTCTCCTTTCTTCTACCACTCTAATAAAAACCTGTGAAATAAAAAAAAAAACAATTTCTAGCAGACATCACAATTAGCGAAATTCAAATTAAAGATAAACTATTTGGTTAGAGTCCAAAACCTATTGAAGTAAACGAAATGGTCTGGACGAAGATTGAAGTCAACATGTAAAGTCGGAGAATGTGACGAGCAAAGGTGAACTGAACTCCACAATCGTCATTGTAATAACCCTCGCAAACGGATATAATTTTGGCCAAGTGGCCTGATGGTGAGAAGCGGAAAGCTAAGTAAGCTTCTTGGAAGAAGACAAGATTTTAAGATGGAATCCATAAGAATGGGCGGTACGAATGGATACCTTGGGAAATTTAAGGGATTGGAAATGCCGACGGTTCGGCCTAAAAATTCTTAGATGATCGGGAAATTTTTCGGGAAATTATTCTTCGGCCAAAAGAGGTAAAATGGCCTTAGGAAAGAATGGTAACAATATTCCCCGAAGAAAATTGAATTTTTCTCGAAGGAATATGCTTCCCGATTACCCGGCGTGTATTCGGCACATTCAGATCCGCGTAACGGACGTCCCAGTACGATCGGATTCGATCAGGCACAGTTTGGCACAATCGCGTACGTTCGGATTAGGAAAATGCACGTTCGGATGGTGACTAGGCAGTGTGCCTGCCTCATTGGCAAGCAGTGCCATGTGTCACCATATGGCGTTAACTTAGTGTCCCGCCTGGTGACTCACCACCAAGACTTGAGCACTATAAATACTCACCCTTGCACCATTCCGAACGTGCTGGGGAGAGAGACTCTCGTGCCCAGACGTATTCAGAGCATTCGGTCTCGTGCCCGGATGTATTCGGAGCATTCGGATTCGTGCCAAACGTGTCTTGGAGCGTTTGGACTCGTGCCAGACTTGTCCTTGAGCGTTCGAACTCGTGCCCAAGTAAGTTTCCGAAGAATTTTATCATGCCCAAACTTGTTTTCGGAGAAACTCCTCGTGCCTAACCGTGGTACTGCCGAGAACTGTTGTGTGCATCGATCGGGACACCATCCCGGTAAGCCGATCAACCCTGAACCGTGTTTATCGTGCACTTTGATTAACCGATCGTGTATCCAACCATACGATTGTGCATCCGACTGTTGATTGTTGTCTGTATGCTTAGGATAGCACGATACCGACCCAAGACTTAGGGAGAACGTGTTCGGGAAGTTGCTAAGCACGTTCAGGAGCTGTCGAGTTATCGTTAAGCATCCGGTAAGGGTTTCTCTCTGTCCGGATGTTTGGATACCCATTAGTTACAGACTGGTTCAGCTTTTAGTCATCGAATTATGTGCGTTTAGGTTTGTGCTCTGAAGGAACTCGACAAGATTCAGTCTGTGGGTTCCCGACAAAGAATTAAACACTCGGTAAGTGCTCGGATCCCCTGAACGTTTATTTCCAAATAGTTTTGCCCAAGCCATTCTTTTGGAACCATTTTCCCGACCGTTAACCATATGTATCCAACTATTCCGAACGTAGGATTCCGCGAGATGATAGGACTGGCCACGTTCGGCCACTGTTTTTCTTTAGCCAAAACTGTACCAGAAATCTAAGGTGAGACTCGGGTTATAAGATGGTTAGTTAGGAGCGATTAGCGCTTGCAAAACAAGAGTATTGCGTGTTGCATGTTACACCGTAGAACTATGAAATGAATAACTGAATGGACGGACATAGGAAAACAGATAATGAGAATAATGATTGATGATTGGTGATTGTGTGATGCTTGTTGATTGATAGCTTGTTATTATGTGATATTGTTGATTGTGTGATGCATGTTGTATTAGGTTATATCGTTCGGACCTCGGCCCGAAGGGTATAACATAAATGTTGTGATGTGTTGTTACATGCATGTTGTGTGTTGTATCGTTTAAACCTCGGTTTGGATGATATAACTTGTTTGTTATGGGTTCGCTTGGTGAGGAACCCGAGATGTTGTGATGGTTTGGCCCCTCTACCCGGTGATCTGAGCGGGATTTGTTCCCTGGCTCAACATTGAGCCCTGCCTGGGCTGATCTCCGGGAGGAGCTTGCTGCATGACGATGCGGTTGGGGTGTGGACTTCCATAAGCTACGTGAAGTCTTTTTGATCGGCTTATGGTCGTTTCACATTGGCGAGAGACCCTTGTCGGACTGCGTGAAGTCTTGGGCTCAGAGTGAGACCCTTGGCCTATTCGGCAATGTGCCTAGCCTAGAGGTTGTGTGATGGATTGTGGTGAGTGGAATTGCCAACGAGATTGACAACCCTCGAGGGATTGGATGTGTGTTTCATTGCGTGATATTCATTTGAGTGCTATGCTTGGATTGCTTGATAGTTTACTGTCGAGATGCTTGAATATTGACTGATTGATTGTTTCATTACTGTGTATTGGGGGAATGTCTAACCTTAGGAAATCCAACTCACTGAGCAAATTAGATGCTCATTAGACTCTTCGTTTTGTAGGTAACCTTAGTGGATATCGGTTGGGTTATTGAGCTGTGTTGCTGGCGTAGAATTTGTGCCTTTTGCAAATAAGTATGTATTTTAATAAGTACGGTTTACAAATGGTCGATCGTATATATGTTTTATGTATTTGAACCTAAGTACTATATGAATAAAGTATGTTTGCCAAGTCTTGGGTTCCATATGGTACTAGTCCTTGTCCAGGACGAACAAACTAGCGAATCTGAAAGCGGGTTGCAAAGCCTTAATTTGGGTCCGTTAGGATACATGTTCTCAAATTTTTGATCTAGGGATTCCGGATTTGTTCTGGAAACCTCGGGTCGAGTGTTTGGGATCATAGTTGTAGTATCTCCGGTCGGGACGTTTGGTTAAGGTTAACTGGTTTGTCGTGTATATTCTTGTTTGATTGTTGCACAGCAGATTAGTTGACTTTGACCTAATCCTTATTGGGGGTGTTACAACGAAGGTGGTATCAGAGCATGGTTCTGCATACTCACATGGGACTCTGTTTTCAAATGTTTTATCGAGTCAAAGGTGTCGCAAAAGGCAGTTTAGGAAGCCAGCATGCTCCTTTTATTAGGTAGGATGGGATTAAGACTTACCCTTGGAAATTGTGCAGAATGTCTTCGAAACGGTTCAGTGGTGAAGAACACGAGGGGGCTCAGCAAGAAAATAAGCAACAATAGTCTGGAAATATAATGAGAAACTTTGACATGGAGATATTTGATGTTTCTAGTATTCCCCGTGAACCCACAAGACAAAGCCTTGACCACCCAAGGATAAATGACGAGCAGAGGGACTATAATGAGGATGATTCGGATATTCCAAGAAGTGTTATGCTTGAGCTACCTAATGCGGATCATGAAGTTGGGAAGGAAACAATGAGGTATGCAGATCCACTTACTACCTTGGTGTATGGTTTATTGGATTGAATTAATCAACATCATCCATTGATGGAAGAAAGCCCATCTAATCGACGACTAGCATTCCTACCCAATCTTAAGATGGTTACCATGATGAAGAAACTTGGAACCATAGAATACCCTGTAGGCACTAACCCCTTTGAAGCTGAAGCATGATTGAAGGAGTTAACAAAGAATTTTAGTGCGACTCGATGTCCGGAAGAGTTTAAGAAGGAAATTGATGTTTATTACTTAACTAAGGACGCTGCGGACTGGTGGGATAATGTGGAAAAAGACTATGGAGAAAGATGTGTATGATGGGAGGATTTTCAAAAGGAGTTTAAGCGTAAGTATTTCCTACCTGAAGTACTAGACCGATTGGAGACCCAATTCCTAGAATTAACTCAGGGAAGAAGAAATGTTCGAGAATACGAAACTGAATTTACTCGACTTAGTAAGTACTCTCCATATAATTCAGGTGATGAGGGTGCCATAATACGAAGATTCTTGAGAGGTTTATGGCCAGATCTACGGAGCCGATTACAAGTGGTAGAGTTTCATAACTTATATCAGCTTGTGGAGCGGGCGGTAAATGTAGAGGATGGGATAATTGCTAAACAAGCTATGTTGAAATCAACAGAGGAACCTCAACATAATAAGGATCAATTTTCATATGGGACACGGGGGATCGGCCAAAGGAATGATAGACGAAAACAAACCCGAAGGGGAAACAACGGCAGACAGTCAAAGAAAAGTTTAGCATCATGTTATGTATGTGGGATAGTAGGTCATGTGGATAGAGCCTGCCCAAGAAAGGTTCCAAAGTGCTTCACTTGTTATACTTGTTGAAAGAAAGGACATCTTTCCACCTCATGTCCTCAAGAGGAATTGATTGTCAACGCGCCACATTACAAGTGCCAGGCAACTACTGGTTAAGTAAGTTTTCTAGCCTCTCAAGTGCCCAGTCCCAGGTACGTTGGGTTTTAACTCACTGTGCTATGCATGCCTTGCTTGTTGATTGAGTGGTTTCATGATAGTGATTCTTTGATAGTAGTACGTGTTGGTTGTGATATATGGTATTGATTGGGGGATAATATGTTATGGGTATATGGTTTGATTGAGGTTACGATATGCCATGTTGGGCAATTGTGGTCTCCGCCAGGTAAGTAAAATGAGAATTATGTTTGTTTGAAAAACTATTAACTAAACGGATGGTGAGGGACTCGCCTACATTTCGTTCGACATCCTTGAAGATGTCGTTAGTGTCTTAGAGTTAAGTGTTATTAGTTGAGTCCACAGAAAGCATTCATGAAAATGAAAGTGTAAGGGAGAGCCCCTAGAAAACCTTAACCGAACATTCATCTTGTGCGGACGACAAACATGATTGGATGCGACTTCAGATTTATCATAGACTAAGTCGGAAGGATGTATGCTGCCAAGTATTAAGGAAGTATTATGAGTAAGGATTGGATCGTTAGATCAAGATGATACTGTTATAAAAGGAGTATAGAGGATGACTACATTGGAGAACCAACCAAGATTAAGAAGTTCAGAAAGGAAAGAGAATCAACTGACCATGGAAATTATAGAAGGATGAAAGAGATAAAAGACCTGGAAGATACAAGATGTAGTAGGAAATTGAAAGCAAAGGATGTAACTCTGACTTACAAGAAATGACATAGACATGAAAGGCTAAGCCGATGTGTCGAAAAGTCAAGCTCGAGTTAGGGAAAATATGTGATACAACGGGTAATTGGATTGGAGGATGAACTAAGGACAAAATAGGAAGGATGAAAAATGGAGAAAGTGAGTTAGCAAAGGCTGTATTAGCACGTCCTGGCTTGAGATAGGGAATTCAGGACACGCCCAAGGATGAGGGTAGAGGAAATGTAAAGGGCACAACCGTGCGGAGCGGCATGTGCCAATATGCGAAGCCAAAGGAAAATCGGTATGGACACTAGGAGTGAGTAACGCGAATTATGAATAAAGCGGAAGGATTAGTCCATGAACATGATGGATATCCGCGGAGCATCTTAAATGGAAGAAATTCATAGTCGCGCGAGTTGTAGGGAAAGTGTATAAGAAGAGGAGGAGATGAAGGAACCAAATATTGACATAACTGGCGAGGGAAGTTAGACCTCAAAGGAAGAGGCTCAATACCGTAAGTCGTGGAAGACTGGTAGTATTCATGGAGGAGTGAATGAAGGAACGCGAAGAGGACGTATACTGGAAAGTATTCATGGAAGAATTGGATGAAAGAAGTTATGAAGGTAAGCAAAGGAACCATATCCAAGTAACTGTGGAATCATCAGCTCGGTGCAAGGTTAGGATTTTTCAGTCTGTCGTGCATGTTCTGGTTTGATTGTTGCACGGTAGATTGGAGAAGCTTGACCTGATCTGGGTTGGTGATGATACAATGAAAGGATAAGTGGTTAGAAGAATCAAATTCATTGAGTTAAGGCGCGATCAGTGAAAGCACAAAGATCGCACGTATTTAGTATATCTAGATGGAAGGAAGGGTTATCTGGTAGTAAGGGCAAATGTGCTATCGAAGACAACTAGGAAAGAAGTAAGGACGAAAGAATGAAAGAGGATAGAGTTCTGAGATCAAAACGGGAGAAAAGGAAATTAGTGGGTGTATGAAACGGAATGGTCAAGAGAAGTAGAATCCAAAATGATCAGAACACTGCCTAGAGAAAGGAGAAGGAGAATGAAGGAAGTGCAAACAAAAGAACCTGAGGAAGTGAAATACAGATAATCATGGGAGATAGTGTGTTGAAAGCATGGGGTGATTATAAATGTCGTTCTTGGCTGATGATGAGGAAAAATGCTACAGCATAAACCCTCCTGTATCAGATTTGTTAAGGGAAAAAAAGGTAGAGTATCATGTTCCAAAAAGAGAAACACCAATCTCAGAATGGTAACGAGATATGGCAGCTAACGGGACATAAAGAGATGTGAAGGAATATGATTAGGAGAGATACCATGAGAAGACAAGCAGAATAACAATTCCAAACAGTAAGAGTGAAATGAAAGGCCGAAAGTTAAACGCTAAATGGGAGATGAAAAAGGATATACAAAGATGCGTAAGTAAGAGATGTACGGATGGTATTAATTATGAAGGAGAAGAAATGGAACCAAGTAGTTGTAACATCTTTCGTCGGGTAAAAGGTTAAGGTTCCTTGATTAGTCATGCATTTTCTTGTTTAATTGTTTCACGACCGATTAAGGTAACTTTGACCTGATCCAGGCTAGAGGTCTTACAGTGAAAAGATATTTAGGAGAAGGGATTGGAAGGAGAAATATGTTAAATGGCAAAGACGGAAGTATGTTAAAGCAACAAATCCGAAGTAGTTGTAGCATCTTCAGTCCGGTGAAATGTTAGGATTTCTCGATTCTCCATGCATGTTCTTGTTTGATTGTTGCACGGTGGATTGAGGGAACTTAATCTGATCCAAGTTGAGGGTGATACAACGAAGGAAGTAAGTTGAGGATGATACAATCAGTATTGGCGAAAGGATGTATCCATAAGAATTCGAGGACGAATTCTATTGAAGGGGGGAGAATGTAATAACCTCCGCAAACGGATATGATTTTGGCCAAGTGGCCGGATGGTGAGAAGCGGAAAACTGAGTAAGCTTCTTGGAAGAAGGCAAAAATTTTAAGATGGAACCGGAAGAAGGGGTGGTACGAATGGATTTCTTAGGAAATTTAAGGGATTGGAAATGCCGAGGGTTCGGCCTAAAAAGTCTTAGACGATCGAGAAATTAGTCAGGAAATTATTCTTCAGCCAAAAGAGGTAAAATGGCATTAGGAATGAATGGTAAGAATATTCACCGAAGAAAATTGAATTTTTCTCGAAGGAATATGCTTCCCGATTACCCGGCGTGTATTCGGTACATTTGGATCCGCGTAACAGACGTCTCGGTACGATCAGATTCGATCGGGCACAGTTTGGCACGATCGGGTACGTTCGGATTAGGAGAATGCACGTTCGGATGGTGACAATGCAGTGTGTCTACCTGCTTGGCAAGCAGTGCCACACGTCACCATATGGCGTGAGCTTAGTGTCCCGCCTGGTGACTCACCACCAGGACTTGGGCACTATAAATATTCACCCTTGCACCATTCCGAACGTGCTAGGGAGAGAGACTCTCGTGCCTAGACGTATTCGGAGCGTTCGGTCTCGTTCTCGGACGTATTCGGAGCGTTCGGATTTGTGCCAGACGTGTCTCGGAGCGTTCAAATTCGTGTCAAACGTGTCCTGGAGCGTTTAGACTCGTGCCCAAGTAAGTTTCCGAAGAATTTCTCGTGCCCAAGCCTGTTTTCGGAGAAACTCCTCCTGCCTAACCGTGGTACTGCCGAGAACTGTCGTGCGCATCGATCGGGACACCATCTCGGTAAGTCGATCAACCCCAAACCGTGTTTCTCGTGCACTTTGATTAACCGATCGTGTATCCGACCATACCGATCGTGCATTCGATTGTTGATTGTTGTTCGAATGCTTAGGATAGCATGATACCGACCCAAAACTTAGGGAGAACGTGTTCGGGAAGTTTCTAAGTCACGTTCGGGAGCTGTCGAGTTATCGTTAAGGATCCGGTAAGGGTTTCTCTCTGTCCGGATGTTCGGATACCCATTAGTTACAGACTGGTTCGGCTTTTAGTTATCGGATTATGTGCGTTTAGGTTTGTGCCGTGAAGGAACTCGACAAGATTCAGTCTGTGGGTTCCCGACAAAGAGTTAAACACTCGGTAAGTGCTCGGATCACCTGAATGTTTATTTCTGAATAGTTTTGCCCGAGCCATTCTTTCTGAACCATTTTCTCGACAGTTAACCATGTGTATCCGACTGTTCCGAACGTAGGATTCCGCGAGACGATAGGATCGGCCACGTTCGGCCACTGTTTTTCCTTAGGCAAAATCGTGCCAGAAATCTAAGGTGAGTCTCGGGTTATAAGATGGTTAGTTAGGGTGATTAGCGCCTGCAAAATAAGAGTATTGTGTGTTGCATGTTACACCGTAGAACTATGAAGTGAATAAGTGAATGGACGAACATAGAAAAATGGATAATGAGAATAATGATTGATGATTGGTGATTGTGTGATGCTTGTTGATTGATAGCTTGTTATTATGTGATATTGTTGATTGTGTGATGCATGTTGTATTGGGTTTTATCGTCCGGACCTCGGCTCGGAGGGTATAACACAAAATGTTGTGATGTGTTGTTATATGCATGTTGTGTGTTGTATCGTTTAAACCTCGGTTTGGACGATATAACTTGTTTGTTCCGGGTTCGCTTGGTGAGGAACCCGGATTTTTTTACTAAGGGTTTGCTTGGTGAGGAACCCGAGATGTTGTGTTGGTTCGGCCCCTCTACCCGGTGATCTGAGCGAGATTTGTTCCCTGGCTCGACACTGAGCCCTGCCCGGGCTGATCTCAGGGAGGAGCTTGCTGCATGACGATGCGGTTGGGGTGTGGACTTCCATAAGCTACGTGAAGTCTTTGTGACCGACTTATCATCGTTTCACATTGGCGATAGACCCTTGTCGGACTGCGTGAAGTCTTGGGCTCAGAGTGAGACCCTTGGCCGATCCGGCAATGTGCCTAGCCTAGAGGTTGTGTGATGGATTGTGGTTAGTGGAATGGCTAACGAGATTGACAACCCTCGAGGGATTGGATGTGTGTTACATTGCATGATATTCATTTGAGTGCTATGCTTGGATTGCTTGATAGTTTATTATCGAGATGCTTGAATATTGATTGTTTCATTATTGTGTATTGGGGGGAATGACTAATCTTAGGAAAC